>CM031606.1:8105346-8125346 GCA_018398815.1 Conus ventricosus
CAGAGGCATAGCGATATATTGAGACAGACAGAGCAGTAGAACATAGCAGGACAAAAGATCATATCTATGTAAATACAGCACAGCAGAACAGAGCTAGTAGAACACGCTATTGACAACAGCAGAGCATAGCGGAGCAACATTAATAATCTATGTAAATACAGCACAGCAGAACAGAGCTAGTAAACACACTTATTGGACAACAGCAGAGCATAGCGGAGCAGCATTAATAATCTATGTAAATACAGCACAGCAGAACAGAGCTAGTAGAACACACTTATTGGACAACAGCAGAGCATAGCGGAGCAGCATTAATAATCTATGTAAATACAGCACAGCAGAACAGAGCTAGTAGAACACACTTATTGGACAACAGCAGAGCATAGCGGAGCAGCATCAATAATCTATGTAAATACAGCACAGCAGAACAGAGCTAGTAGAACACGCTTATTGGACAACAGCAGAGCATAGCGGAGCAACATTAATAATCTATGTAAATACAGCAGAGCAGAACAGAATTCATACAACACAGTTAATAGGACAACAGCAGAGCACTGCGGAGCAGCATCAATAATCTATATAAATACAGCAGAGCAGAACAGCATTAGTACAACTCAGTTAATAAGACAACAGCAGAGCATAGCGGAGCAGCATTGGTAATCTATATAAATACAGCAGAACAGAACAGCATTAGTACAACACAGTTATTAGGACTTCAGCAGAGCATAGCGAGCAGCATTAATAATCTATATAAATACAGCAGAGCAGAACAGCATTTGTACAACACAGTTATTAGGACTTCAGCAGAGCATAGCGGAGCAGCATCAATAATCTATATAAATACAGCAGAGCAGAACAGCATTTGTACAACACAGTTATTAGGACTGCAACAGAGCAGAAACGAAATGGTGATTCATAGAAATACAGCAGAGCAGAACAGAATTAATACAATGCAGTTAATAGGACTACAATAGAGCAATATCCAGCGGAATTAATACGGTTGATAGGAATACAACAGACCAGAGCATAGCAGAAGAGAGCAGAACTAGTACAATACAATATAACGAAATGTATTTGGACGACACTGGAGTAGAGCACAGAAGAGCAGAACAAAACTAGTACAATATAGAACATAGGACTACAGCAGGGCACAGCGTAGCAGAACAAAACTGGCACAATATAGAACACAGGACTACAGCAGGACATAGCAAAGCAGAACAAAACTAGTACAATATGGAACATAGGACTAGAGCAGGCCAAAACTAGTGCAATATAGAACATAAGACTACAGCAGGGCATAGCGTAGCAGAACAAAACTAGCACAATATAGAACATAGGACTACAGTAGTGCATAGCGTAGGAGAACAAAACTAGTACAATATGGAACATAGGACTAGAGAAGGCCAAAACTAGTGCAATATAGAACATAAGACTACAGCAGGGCATAGCGTAGCAGAACAAAACTAGCACAATATAGAACATAGGACTACAGCAGGGCATAGCGTAGCAGAACAAAACTAGCACAATATAGAACACAGGACTACAGCAGGACATAGCAAAGCAGAACAAAACTAGTACAATATGGAACATAGGACTAGAGCAGGCCAAAACTAGTGCAATATAGAACATAAGACTACAGCAGGGCATAGCGTAGCAGAACAAAACTAGCACAATATAGAACATAGGACTACAGTAGTGCATAGCGTAGCAGAACAAAACTAGTGCAATATAGAACATAGGACTACAGCAGGCCATAGCGTAGCAGAACAAAACTAGTGCAATATAGAACATAAGACTACAGCAGGCCATAGCGTAGCAGAACAAAACTAGTACAATATAGAACATAGGACTAAAGCAGGCCATAGCGTAAGAAGAACAAAACTAGTACTAGTACTAGTAGTGCTAGAACTAGTACTAGAACACAGGACTAGAGCAGGCCAAAACTAGTGCAATATAGAACATAAGACTACAGAAGGGCATAGAGTAGCAGAACAAAACTAGCACAAATATAGAACATAGGACTGGAGTAGTTTTGTTCTGCTTTGCTATGTCCTGCTGTAGTCCTGTGTTCTATATTGCACTAGTTTTGGCCTGCTCTAGTCCTATGTTCCGTATTGTACTAGTTTTGGCCTGCTCTAGTCCTATGTTCTATAGCGTAGAAGAAACAAAACTAGTACTAGTCCTGTGTTCTAGTACTACTATGGTCTGCTGTAGTCCTATGTTCTGTATTGTACAATACAGAACATAGGACTACAGCAGACCATAGAATAGCAGAACAAAAACTAGCACAATATAGAACAGAAGACTACAGCAGGCCATAGCGTAGCAGAACGAAACCAGCACAATATAGAACACCGGACTACAGCAGAGCATAGCGTAGCAGAATAAAACTAGTACAATATAGAGCATAGGACTACAGCAGCCATAGCATAGCAAAACAAATTTAGTACAATATAGAACATAGGATTACAACAGGCCGTAGCGTAGCAGAACAAAACTAGTTCAGTATAGAACATAGGACTACAGCAGGGCGAAGCGTAGCAGAACAAAACTAGCACAATATAAAATATAGGACTACAGCAGGCCATAGCACAGCAGAACAAAACCAGTACAATATAGAACATATGACTACAGCAGGCCATAGCATAGCAGAACAAAACTAGAACAATATAGAACACAGAACTACAGCAGGCCATTGCGTAGCAGAACAAAACTAGTACAATATAGAACATAGGACTACAGCAGGCCATAGCATAGCAGAACAAAACTAGTGCAATATGGAACATAGGACTACAGCAAGGTACGGCGTAGCAGAACAAAACTAGTGCAATATAGAACATAGGACTACAGCAGGGCATAGCATAGCAGAACAAAACTAGTACAATATAGAACATCGGACTAAAGCAGGCCATAGCGTAGCAGAACAAAACTAGTGCAATATAGAACATAGGCCTACAGCAGGACATAGCGTAGCAGAATTAAACTATTACAATGTAGAACATAGGACTACAGCAGGCCACAGCATAACAGAACAAAACAAGCACAATATAGAACATAGGACTACAACAGGCCATAGCATAGCAGAACAAAACTAGTACAATATAGAACATAGGAGTACAGCAGACCATAGCATAGCAAAACAAAACTAGTACGATGTAGAACTTAGGACTACAGCAAGCCATAGCATAGCAGAACAAAACTAGTACAATACAGTCTACATGACTACAGTAGAGCGGAGCAGAACAGAACTAATGCAGTCAACAGGACTGCAGCAGAACAGAACTAGTGCAGTTAACAGGACTGCGGCAGAACAGAACTAGTGCAGTTAACAGCACTGCAGCAGAACAGTACTAGTGCAGTCAACAGGACTGCAGCAGAACAGAACTAGTGCAGTCAACAGGACTGCGGCAGAACAGAACCAGTGCAGTTAACAGCACTGCAGCAGAACAGTACTAGTGCAGTCAACAGGACTGCAGCAGAACAGAACTAATGCAGTCAACAGGACTGCAGCAGAACAGAACTAATGCAGTCAACAGGACTGCAGCAGAACAGAACTAATGCAGTCAACAGGACTGCAGCAGAACAGAACTAGTGCAGTCAACAGGACTGCAGCAGAACAGAACTAGTGCAGTCAACAGGACTGCAGCAGAACAGAACTAATGCAGTCAACAGGACTGCAGCAGAACAGAACTAGTGCAGTCAACAGGACTGCAGCAGAACAGAACTAATGCAGTCAACAGGACTGCAGCAGAACAGAACTAGTGCAGTCAACAGGACTGCAGCAGAACAGAAGTAGTGCAGTTAACAGGACTGCAGCAGAACAGAACTAGTGCAGTCAACAGGACTGCAGCAGAACAGAACTAGTGCAGTTAACAGCACTGCAGCAGAACAGAACGCTCTTGCGGTATTGTCAAGAGGACGACATTAGAGTAAAGCTGATCAGGCAGGGACGGGCCGACGTGGTACAATTCACAGGACGACAGCGAAGCAGAGCAAAGAGCAGAGCAGAACTGGCACAGTACATGTAATGGGACTGCAGTAGAGCAGGACTGATCACAGAAGACCAGAGCAGAGCAGAACTGGCACAGTACATGTAATGGGACTACAGTAGAGCAGGACTGATCACAGAAGACCAGAGCAGAGCAGAACTGGCACAGTACATGTAATGGACTACAGTAGAGCAGGACTGATCACAGAAGACCAGAGCAGAGCAGAACTGGCACAGTACATTTTAATGGGACTACAGTAGAGCAGGACTGATCACAGAAGACCAGAGCAGAGCAGAACTGGCACATTACATGTAATGGGACTGCAGTAGAGCAGGACTGATCATAGAAGACCAGAGCCGAGCAGAACTGGCACAGTACATGTAATGGACTACAGTAGAGCAGGACTGATCATAGAAGACCAGAGGCGAGCAGAACTGGCACAGTACATGTAATGCGGCTACAGTTGAGCAGGACTGATCACAGAAGACCAGAGCAGAGCAGAACTGGCACAGTACATGTAATGGGACTGCAGTAGAGCAGGACTGATCACAGAAGAGCAGAGCAGAACTGGCACAGTACATGTAATGGGACTGCAGTTAGAGCAGGACTGATCACAGAAGAGCAGTAGCAGAACTGGCACAGTACATGTAATGGGACTGCAGTAGAGCAGGACTGATCACAGAAGACCAGAGCCGAGCAGAACTGGCACAGTACATGTAATGGGACTACAGTAGAGCAGGACTGATCATAGAAGACCAGAGCAGAGCAGAACTGGCACAGTACATGTAATGGGACTACAGTAGAGCAGGACTGATCATAGAAGACAGAGCAGAGCAGAACTGGCACAGTACATGTAATGGGACTGCAGTAGAGCAGGACTGATCATAGAAGACAGAGCAGAGCAGAACTGGCACAGTCATGTAATGGGACTACAGTAGAGCAGGACTGATCACAGAAGACCAGAGCAGAGCAAGAACTGGCACAGTACATGTAATGGGGACTGCAGTAGAGCAGGACTGATCACAGAAGACCAGAGCAGAGCAGAACTGGCACAGTACATGTAATGGGACAGCAGTAGAGCAGGACTGATCACAGAAGACCAGAGCAGAGCAGAACTGGCACAGTACATGTAATGGGACTGCAGTGGAGCAGGACTGATCATAGAAGACCAGAGCAGAGCAGAACTGGCACAGTACATGTCATGGGACTACAGTAGAGCAGGACTGATCATAGAAGACCAGAGCAGAGCAGAACTGGCACAGTACATGTAATGGGACTACAGTAGAGCAGGACTGATCACAGAAGACCAGAGCAGAGCAGAACTGGCACAGTACATGTAATGGGACTACAGTAGAGCAGAACTGGCACAGTACATGTAATGGGACTGCAGTAGAGCAGAACTGGACAGTACATGTAATGGGATACAGTAGAGCAGGACTGATCACAGAAGACAGAGTAGAGCAGAACTGGCACAGTACATGTAATGGGACTGCAGTAGAGCAGGACTGATCACAGAAGACAGAGTAGAGCAGAACTGGCACAGTACATGTCATGGGACTGCAGTAGAGCAGGACTGATCACAGAAGACCAGAACAGAGCAGAACTGGCACAGTAAATGTAATGGGGCTACAGTAAAATCATCACACAGTCTGCGAAAACATCCTGTGCCCTTTGACCCCATTCCCACCCCACTCCTCTTTGAACACCTTGACTCTCTCCTTCCTACCATCACCAAAATTCTTAACGAGTCTCTGTCTTCTGGCACAGTTCCCACTGACTTTAAGACCGCCCTTGTTAAACCTCTACTCAAGAAAAGCAGTCTTGATCCCAACGTTCTTAAAAACTACAGACCCATCTCAAATCTTCCTTTCCTATCCAAAATTCTTGAGAAAGTCATTCTTCAACAGCTCTCTGACCATCTGGCCTCAAACAACCTCCTCACACCACATCAGTCAGCCTATCGCCCTGGGCACAGACGGAGACCACCATCCTTCGCATTCTCAATGATATATCTAAATTCCTTAGACAAAAACAAAATTTCTGTCCTTCTTTTGCTAGATCTTTCGGCAGCCTTTGACACCATTGACCATGAAATCCTTCTCTCTCGTTTGAAATACACATGTGGCATCAGGAAACAGCTTTAAATTGGTTTCGTTCTTATCTTCTAGACAGGAAACAGTTCATTCAAGTAGGTGACCACCGTTCTGATGAATCTAACCTCCAGTTTTGGCGTACCTCAGGGATCCGTGCTGGGACCGGTCCTCTTTTTTTGTACACCCCTCCATTGTCTAAGTTATCCACGGCCTTCCGTTTCACACGAAATGTTGCGTGATACTCAGCTGCTCCATTCTCTGTCATCGATGACGTTACTAATCGTAC
Source organism: Conus ventricosus (assembly GCA_018398815.1). Lineage (NCBI taxonomy): Eukaryota > Metazoa > Mollusca > Gastropoda > Neogastropoda > Conidae > Conus > Conus ventricosus. The sequence goes on from CM031606.1 coordinate 8,111,712, forward strand.
TTCTGTTTGACCTGTGTCTAGCTTATTAATTTTTACCGTTTAACCTACCCTAAAAAAATTTTAACGGGAAAAGCGAAACCTTTTTAAAGCTAATCCCCGTGCTCCCTTTTCGGACTTAGGCCCCTTTTTTTTAAACATGTTCGGCCCTTTTTCCCTGGTGACCTCCGAAGACTTCAAAAACTTGTCCTTTTGGAACTTAAAGAATTTCAAAACCCTACCCAAAAGACCCCAAAAATTCTTTCCCACACCTTTCGGGCTAGTTTACTCAACGGCTCCGGGGGTTTCCTCACTGTTTTCCAACCCCCCCAATTGGAAAACCTGCCCCGTCTCAGCAAACCCTAGGCCCAACCCTGCACCCCTCCGGAAAAAGGGGGCCCCCCCAAAAAAAAAATAAATTTTTTTGTTCTTTTTATACCCCGGCCCCCTTTTTCCCGATCCCCAAGTTTTGCCCTCACGAAGGGCCCCTCCCCACTGCCAAACCCCCCCAACCCCCCTTAAACAGGGAACGAGTTTTTTCAAACGCAGCCCCAAAAACCGGAAAAACCCCCTTTTAAAACCAAACCTTTTTTCCTTAAAACCCCCAAAACCCACCTTTCAAACAATATTAAGAAGACAGTTTTACTTGAAGTTGATTGACCGGGGTTGCTCGGGATCGCTAAATATTGTGATTTTTGGACGTTTTATTTGCGCTATGCTGAGAGGGGTGCCGTGGGAAGAATTTGGGGGGGGAGCCTTTTTTTTTCATTTTTTAGTCGTTTTTTAATGATTTTCTTACATTTGCAATTTTTATTTTTTTGCCGTTTAAAACGCCTTTTGCCCGGGGAAGGCGCTAATAAATCCCCATTATTATTATTATTTTTATTTGGCAGCTGATCAAGAAGACGAGCAAACAAACGGCACAGTAATGTATGGGACTACAGTAGGCAGGACTGATCACAGAAACCAAGCAAGCAGAACAGAATAGACGGAGGGGAGGAAGAAGTTGGCATGCAGTGGAGGGAGTAGATGGAGAGGGGTGGAGGAATGGGGGGGATGGGTGAATGAATTCGATGGGGGGATGGATTTTATTGGATTTGGTGGGGGTGGAGTGGGCGTAGTGGAGGAGTGGGGGTGGTGGGGGGGGTGGTGGTGGGAGGGAGTGAAGGAGAGAGGGAGTGGGTGGATGGTTGGATTGGATTGATGGAGTGTTTAGAGTGGGTAAGGGAGTTTTAGTGGAGTGGATTTTGTGGAGTGGGTTTTTGTGGAGGGGGTGGAGGGGTTGGATGGAGTGGAGTGAAGGGGTGGAGTGGATTTTATGGAGTGGGGTGGATGGGTTGGGTGGAGTGGGGTGGGGTGGGGTGGAGGGATGGAGTGGGGTGGAGTGGTGGTGGGAGGGTTTTAATGGAGTGGAGTGGATGGCGTGGATGGGTGGATGGGTGGAGTGGGTGAGTGGGTGGATGGTGGGGTGGGTGGTGGATGGGGTGGAGTGATGGAGGGAGTGGTTGGTGGATGGGTGGGTGGGGTGGGGTGGGTGGGTGGAGGGGTTGGGGGAGGGGGTGGAGGGATGGGTGGTGGTGGGGTGGAGTGAAGTGGGGGGATGGGTGGAGTGGGGTGGAGTGATGGAGTGGATGGGTGGAGTGGGGTGGGTGGAGTGGAGTGGAGTGGAGTGGATGGAGTGGTGGAGTGGAGTGAGTGGAGTGGAGTGGAGGAGTGAGTGGAGTGGATGGATGATGGAGTGGAGTGGAGTGGGGTGTGGAGTGGAGTGGAGTGGAGTGGGAGTGGGATGGAGTGGAGTGGATGGAGTGGTGGAGTGGAGTGGATTGAGTGGAGTGGAGTGGAGTGGATGGAGTGGAGGGATGGGTGGATGGTGTGGATTGGAGGGTGTGGAGTGGAGTGGTGGTGGTGGTGGTGGGTGGGGAGGGTGGGTGGGTGGAGGGGGGGGGTGAGTGGATGGAGTGGTGGTGAGGGTGGATGGAGTGGTGGGTGTGAGTGGAGTGGAGGGGGGATGGGGAGTGGGTGTTGAGTGGAGTGGTTGGGTGGGGGGTGGGGGTGGGTGAGTGGTGGGTGGGTGGTGGTGGGGGGGAGTGGTGGGGGGTGGTGGGTGTGGGGTGGGTGGAGTGGAGTGGAGTGGTGGGATGGAGGGGGATGGAGTGGGTGGGTGGATGGGTGGAGTGGATGGAGTGGTGGAGGTGGATGTGGGAGTGGTTGTGGGATGGAGTGGAGTGGGTGTGGAGTGGAGGGGTGGAGTGAGTGGTGGGTTGAGTGGAGTGGGAGTGGATGAGTGGTGGAGTGTGGAGTGGGGTGATGGAGTGGGTGGAGGTGGGGGTGGGTGGTGTGGAGTGGTGGGTGGGTTGGGAGGGTGAGTGGATGTGGAGTGTGGTGAGTGGTGGGTGGGTGGGGGGTGGAGTGGGGTTGGGTGTGGAGTGGTGAGTGGTGGGTGTGTGGTTGTGGTGGATGTGTGGCGTGGTGGCGTGGTGGTGGGTGTGGGGGGGGTAGTGGTGATTGGGTGGATGTGTGGAGTGGAGTGGAGTGGGTTGGTGGGGAGTGGTGGTGGTGGATGGTGTGGTGTGTGTGGAGGGATGTAGTGGGTTGGAGTGGGGGTGGCGGGTGGAGGGGGTGAGGAATGGTTGTGGAGGGTGGGTGGAGTGGTGGGGTGCGTGGTGTGGAGTGGATGGGTTGTGGAGTGTGGAATGGGGGGATGGTGGAGTGGTGTGGGTGTGTGGATGGAGGTGGCTGGATGTGTGGTGGAGTGGGTGGTGGTGGTGGAGGGTGGTGGTGGTGTGGATGAGTGTGGTTGCTGGGTGGAGATGTGTTGGTGAGTGGGTGGATGGAGTGGTGGGAGGAGTGATGAGTGGGTGGATGGGGTGGGTGGCTGGGTGTGAGAGTGAGGATGTTGTGGAGGGCGGGAGTGGATGTGAGTTGGAGTGAGTGTAGTGGGTGGATTGGGGAGGGTGGAGGGTGGAGGTGAGGGGAAATTTGCGGTGGTAGTGGAGTGGATGGAGTGGAGTTGGAGGTGGGTAGTGGAGGTGAGTGGATTGGAGTGGAGTGGAGTGGAGTGGATGGGGGTGGAGTGGAGTGGAGTGGAGTGTGAGGGATGGTGGTGGAGTGATGGGTGAGTGATGGGTGGTTGATGGAGTGGATGGATGGAGTGGGGCGTGGGAGTGTGGAGTGGAGAGTGGATGGGTGAGGGATGGAGTGGGTGAGTGTGTGAGTGGAGTGGTGAGTGGATGGAGTGGTGGTGGATGTGGATGGAGTGGAGTGGGTGGTGGAGTGGAGTGGAGTGGAGTAGACTGGGGCAGAGCAAATCGAGCACAATGCATGATGGAGATGAGAACAATTATGTGCAATGGGATGAGGAAGACCGACATGACTGAAAATACATTGATGATGTCAGGTAGTACGCCCAAACCCAAACCCAACCTAGGAGATCCATGAACTTCGCGAGGCCTACCAACCCTGACCCTGTGGAGCACAGGAACAACCGCACGAGCCGTGGACATACTGATGGATATCCTGTGACGTCAGCCGGCCGGGATAACAGCTCCGAGGTCTTCTCGTCCATCTTCATGTTGAGTTTACTGCTCGTCACAATCTGTAACACTGTTAAATATATAATTCTTTTTACAAACTACCAACACAGGCCAACTAGTGGACATAGGTCAACTCGGATCTAGGAGGATCTCGTATTTCTTTGTTAAGAACATAAGTCCCATTGGAACTGATTGCTTTGGAACTGATTTGCTTAGACCAAACACAAATGAGGGTTTTGAATACCAGGACTGGACTTTTTTTTTCCCGCGGATCTTTCTGTAGACTTTGGCCCGAGACAAACTCCATTTCATGAGACCGTATTCAGTAACATAATGTTGAACTCGGTTTCCGATGTGAACACCATTGGCGACTTCAACATCGCCAGACGATTTGGCATGTTGGCCGTGCTGCCAGTGGACAAGGTTCTGGCACTGTTAGAGGAACGAAAATCGACTTGCCAGAGAAAGGAAAAAGATCTGCGCTTGGATGTTGGTCAGATACGTCAACAGGTCATTCTGATTGTACTTAGCACTTTTGGCCTTTACACCAGGACAGCAACAGAAAGGAGAGTGACTATCAATGTCTATATCAACAATTCGGAACTGGAAAAGTCGTATACATGTTCATACTAACTTGTTAATTCTGAGCATACAGGGGAACCAAGCACTTTGGATACTGATTCTAGTTTGTCAAGATTTATGACGTGCCTCGGCGTAATTCTAACATTCAATCAAATCCAAACTGAACTCCGTGTGTTTCAGAACTTGTATGCCATGTTAAGTTTCAGTGGTGCTTTAAAGCTGACTTGTGAGGTGATACCAGAGAAACTGACACCTGCAGGACACTCAATAAAAGGAATACATCACCAGTCTGGGTCACTGAAACAATTTCTTTCACCTCGTGCCCTTCAAGCAATACCAAAATGATATACAGCATCTTTGTATATTGTTCACATGACATAGCCATTGGTCCGAGGCACACTGAAATTGTTGTACAGAGACTCTCTCTCCCTCTGTCTCAAACACACACACACACACACACACACACACACACACACACACACACACACACGTAAATATCTAAAAACCGGTTCGTTGGGTTTTTTGTTGTCGAGATCTTGTGTGGGACCAAAACCCATGATGACCACTGATGCCCTGAAGGGAGGAGTGTGAGTGAGGGGGGAGGGTCGCTAGGGTAAGTGGGACGGGATAGATGTGGAACATAGGAGGGAGGGAGGAGGGAGGTTAAGGGACGGAGGAAACAGGAGGAGGGGGGGGGGGGGGGGGGGACTCAATCCACTCGAATCTGAAACAGCTTGGGGAATTATCAAACAGAGTAATCGGAGCGGAAAGAGACTCCAGAGAACCACCGCGCTCGGGAATTTAAACCCTGGCCCCAGGATTTACTTCCAAGACGAATGCATTCTACTTGACCTCAATCCACTTCCACATGACTCTGCAGAGAGAGAGAGAGAGAGAAGAGAGAGAGAAGTTTGTAAACAAAGGTGGGGGGGAGGAAGGTGTTTAATACGATTAGCAGAGCGAAGTCTATTGCTCTATTAGAAAGCAAACATTGCACGCAATCAGCACGTGGGCTTCTGCTCTCCGCTCTCACACTCTTCTCTACTCCTTTCCCTCCTTCCCACATCCCACGCCACTTCCTCCTCCCCGCATTCTTTCCGCTGTCCATCCCCCCCCCCTCTCTCTCTCTCTCCTCCCTCGCTCCCTTCTCGATGAAGAAAGGCCGCTTCCCATCCTTGATAATAAGTTTTTGAGTCTGAGTCTTAGTCCTCTCTCGCTTTCGCTTTCCTCTCCTAATCGCTTTCTCTCACTTCTCTCGCTTTCTCTCTCTTTCCTCACTTCCTCTCTCTTTCTCTCACTTTTCCTTTTAAAAAAAAAAAAAGGGGGGGGGGGGGGGGGGGGGGGGGGGGGGGGGGGGACCATTTTTTTGAAAAGGGGGGTTAGGGATTAAGGGAAAAAGGGAAAAGGGGGCCCCGGGGGAAAAAAAAAGGGGGAAAAGGGGGGGGGGCATAAAAATTAAAACAAATTTCAAAAAAGGGGGGGGGAAAGGAAAAAAAAAGGGGGGGGGAAAAAAACCCCCAACAACCCAAAAAAAAAACAAAAAAAAAAGGGGGTTGGTTTTTGGAGATTTAAAAACCCCCTTTTAAAAAAGGGGGTTTTAGGGCCCCCGGGACCCCCGTTCCCCCCCCGGGGGGGTTTTTTTTCCCCCCCGGGCCCGGGGGGGGGGGGGGCCCCCTCCCCAAAAAAAATTTTTTTTTTAATTTTCCCCGGTTTCCCCCCCCCCCCCCCCCCCTGGGGTTTTTTTCCCCTTTTCCAAATCCCCCTAATCTTTTTGTTTCTTTTCTTTTTTGGCTCTCGTTTTTTCCCTTTTCCCTTCTCCCCTTCCTCGTTCTCTCTTAGTCGCTTTTTTTTCAATTTCTCTCGCTTCCTCTCACTTTCTCTGTTCCTTCCTGGGAGTTCTCTCACTGCGTCTCTGACATGTGTCTCATTCTTTTTCCAATTCCTCGGCTTTCTCTCACTTTCTCTATTCTCTCACTTTCCTCTCTTTTCGTCGAGTTTCTCTCTTGTCTCCACTTTCGCTCGCTTCTCTCCTTTCTCTTCCTTTCACTCACTTCTCCTTCTCTGCCTCGTCTTTCTCTCACACTTTCCTCTCTCGTTTCTCTCAGGGACTTTTCTCTTTCTCACATGTTCTCGTTCCACTATGTCTCTCCACGGCCTTCTCTCATTCTTCTCTCCTTCCTCTCTTCTCGCTTCTCTCCTTTTCCTTCCCACGCTTCTCTCTCTTTCTGCTCCCCTTTCTCTCACCTCCTCTCTCTTTCCTCCTTCTCTCTCTTCTCTCATTCTCTCACTTTAAATCTCTGCTTTCTCACTTCTCTCTTTTCCCACTCTTTCCCTCGCTTTCTCTCCTTTCTCTCACTTCCTCACTTTCTCTCCTTTCCTCGCTTTCCTCTCTCTTTCTCTCACTTTCTCTCCTTTCCTCATTTCTTCCTCTCTCTTTCCCTCGCTTTCTCTCCTTTTTCCCTTCTCTCACTTTCTCCTTTCTCTCTCTCTTCCCTCGCTTTCTCTCTCTTCTCTCACCTCTCACTTTCTCTCTCTTCTCCTTCTTCCGCGCTTTCTCTCTCTTTCCTCCCACTTTCCTCTCTTTCCCCGTCTCTTCTCTCTCTATTCTACATCTACTGTTCTCTCTCTTTCTCACTAACTTTCCTCTCTTCCCCGCTTTCCTCTCTTTCTCTCCTTTCTCTCACTTTCTCTTCTCTCTCACTTTCCTCTCTTCTCTCACTTTCTTCACTTCTCCACTTTCTCTCTCTTTCTCTCTCATCTTTCTCTCATTCCTCTCTTCTCCACTTTCTCTCGCTTTCTCTACTTCTCTCACTTTCTCTCACTTCTCTCTCTTCCCTCGCTTCTCTCTCTCTCCATTTCTCTCACTTTCTCTCTCTTTCTCTCTCCTTTCCCGCCGTTCTCTCTCTTTCTCTCACTTTCTCTCTCTCTTTCCCTCGCTTGCTCTCTCTTCTCTAAACTTCTCTCGTTTCGCCTTCTCTCACTTCTCTCTCTTTCCCTCGCTTCTCCTCGTTTCTCTCACTTTCTCTCGCTTTCTCTCTCTTTCTCTCACTTTCTTCACTTTCTCTCGCTGCTTCTCTCTCTTTCTCTAATTTCTCTCACTTTCCTCTCTTCTCTCTCACTTCTCTCGCTTTCTCTCTCTTTCTCTCCTTTCTCTCGCTTTCTTCTCTCTCTTTTCTCACTTTCTCTCACTTTCTCTCTCTTTCTCCTCACTTTCTCTCCTTTTCTCTCTCTTTCTCTCACTTTTCTCTCTCTCTTTCCTCTCACTTTCTCTCTCTTTTCCCTCGCTTTCTCCCTCTCTCTTTCTCTCTCTTTCTCTCTCTCTTTCTCTCCTTTCTCTCACTTTCTCTCCTTCTCCTCTTTCCCTCGCTTTCTCTCATTCTCTCTTCGCTTTCCTCTACTTTCTCTCACTTTCTCTCACTTTCCTCTCACTTTCCTCCTCTTTTCTTCTCTTTCTCTCTCACTTTCTCTCTCTTTCCCTCCTTCTCTCTTTCTCCTCTCTCTCTTCTCTCACTTTCTCTCTCTTTTCTCTCTCTCTTTCTCTCACTTTCTCTCTCTTTCTCTCACTTTCCTCTCTCTTTCTATCACTTTCTATCACTTTCTATCCCTTTCATCACTTTCTATCACTTTATCTCTCTTGTTGTCCCTCAGAAACCGTGACCCATAAGTGTCTACTAAATCTCTCTCTCTCTAAAAAAAAAACAATACTTAAATAGATGTCCACAAATGCCCCCCAAACAGAAACGACATAAACTAAAACAAGACCTATGAAAAGACAAAACCCCCTCAAAAAATATTCTCTGCCCCCTCACGGTGACCTCAATCGAAATCCTACGTCAGTTAACCCACAATGGATCAAGGTGACCCAGATCGAGATCTCCATCGACCATTCTGCGAGCAGACGTCATCCTAATGAAAACCGTTTCGACATATACCAAGAGAGGAGAGGTGACGTATCTTGCATCGTTTCTCACTCTTCATCTTTGTCGGAGTCCTGTTCGTTTGCGCAGGTCACAAGCCACTTGCGGTCCCTGCAGCACCATGCACGGTGAGGGCATGGTTCAACTGGTTGGGCCCCTTTTCGGGTCATCACGTATGTCAGCGTGTTGGTGTCCGCTGTTCAGCGACGGCGGCCCTTGCCTGCACGTAGACTTTGCCCACGCGCCAGCCACCATATTGTGCTTCAAACTTGACAGTGAACAATATCAGCGGCAACGTATGGTAAACCCAGCCAGCCCTTGAAAAGTAAACAATATCAGCGGCAACGTATGGTGAACAGCCAGCCCTTGACAGTGAACAATATCAGCGGCAACGTATGGTGAACAGCCACCCTTGACAGTGAAAAAATATCAGCGGCAACGTATGGTGAACAGCCAGCCCTTGACAGTGAACAATATCAGCGGCAACGTATGGTGAACAGCCAGCCCTTGACAGTGAACAATATCAGCGGCAACGTATGGTGAACAGCCGCCAGCCCTTGGACAAGATGCAGACCGAGAGCCAGTCAAGTCATCAGGAAGCATTAACCTTCAATATTGGCGACAGAACAGTAATAAGCGAAAGGCTAATATACCTAGTCTGTCCCTTCATGATATAAAGAGGAAATCTACAAGAGTTTTAAGTTGCTGTATTAGGACTGAGGATGGACAAAACGACCTGTTTACAGTAGAGCTGACAGTGTGTGTCAGGGTTGTCTGCTGCTCTCCTCCTTTTTCCCCTCCCCCCTCTGCCCCACGATCGGGTTCCTCCATCTCCGATCATCACCTCCTCTTTGCAATGCCATTGACTTGGTGGTGGTGTGTTTTTTTTCGCGTACGCAGGCTGATACCCCTGTGGACATTCCCTGTATAGACAGGCAAGGATAAATCCCATCTACCCAACAAAGGGAGTGGAGTTTTGTGTGTATGACCGTTTTTTTTTTTTTTTTTTTTTTTTTTTTTTATCCCGCCATTAAGGCAGCCATGTTTCAACTTCGGGGAAGGTGCATGCTATGTGTAACGTATCATCCATACCAACAGCCAAACTGGCTTTCTCTTCCGAAAGTTGGTGATGGGATTTTTCGTGTGTGCAAGATGTCATGCGTGTTCACAAACGGAACCTTGGTTTATAGTCTCATTCGAAGGACTGTATGGGAAATGGAGTCAGAACCAATGTTAACTCCGAGGGAAAAATCCCCCTGTACCGAAACGGCCCGGCGGAGATTCGAACCCGCAACCCCAAGAATACGTGCCCGGCGCTCTACCACTAGGCTATTCTGTCCCCCAACTAGGTGTTGAAAACAGCTACACGGACGACAGTGTCGAAGACTATACTCCTATCCCTGCCTTCTTCACTATTTATCAGCCATCACACCCTTCTCTCTTCTCTCTCTCTCTCTCTCTCTCTCTCTCTCTGATTTGATAGTCTGTGGGATCCTGGTATTGTGTCTCCAAAGTTTGTTTTCCAAGGCTCTGTATTTCTTCAGGTCTGTATTCCCCTGGGTCCAGCCCCTTCTCTGCCCTTCCCCCCCCCCCCCCCCACATCGCCCTGCCTCTCTCACAAGGTTCGCCCACGTTCATGTTCTACCTCCCGCGTTGCAGCTGTAACACTATGAGACCAAACGATTCAGGGTACGCCGTGTAAGGTGACATGTCTTGTGACCAAAATGAACCTGATAACGTAGATCGAGGTCACAGATCAGGTCCTCCAAATTGGGTCAGTGAAATCTGGGTTGAGCTTAAATGTCGTCACCCTCTTTGCATCGTGGTGACCCAGTTTGAAGTGACACGGCAGGGACTCAAATGGGTCATGGTGACTGTCACGCGCCAAGCGTGACCTTTCGTTTCCACCCCCTTGCGAGGAGATTTCTGTCCCTATTATTTTTACCCTATATGCCCATTTTTTAGAAGGGACCAAATCTTGGGGCAAACACTGCTCGACTGATTTTTGGGCAGTCGCTTGCCATTTCACCCCAGCCCTCGCTGTGCACTGTCTTTGCACGTGCGTCCCATTCATTTGCGTTCACATCAGTTTTCTCGCTCGCCTACGTCACTATTGGAAGGTGGACAAAAGTTGGGCTTGGGTGAGTTCTGACACTCTGATTTGGGGGGTGATCGAGTCATCTCGTTTTTTTTTCTATTCATTGATCATTTTGTTGGAGAGGGCCTCGTCCCTGTATTCTAGATAGCAACTGGAGTGGGCAGTCAGCCCACTGGAGCAGGACTCGTCATCTTGCTGGAGCTCATTTATCACCATCCTTTTTGTTTTTTACCCCCCCCCCCCCCCCCACATCATCATTTCATCTGGAGAAGCGAAGGAAGAAGAAGGAAGACCCTGAAAAGAAGACATAAAAAAAAGACACTTAAAGAAGACAGAGGAGGAACCTGTAAAAGAAGACTGGAGAGGGCTAGAGGACAGGAGGGTCAGACTGGGGGTGACATCTTCCTGGAGGGTCGGTCTGCATGGCTGTTTTCTCTCCCCAGACGTGGTAACCTGGCGACTTCGTCCTCTTTGGCACGAGTGGTTGTGGTGAGTGTTAAGTCTTAAATTAATATTTGGTGGTACGTTGGTCACGTTGAAGACGTTTTTCTTTTGGTCAGATTTTGACATTCATTTTTTTTTTTTTTTCGATTCGACTCTGGGGGTTCGTTTTCCAAGCGGTCACAGCCTCTTTAGTGGAATCCTACTTATTGCGAGTTGTAATTCATACATCTCAGGAACTGTTTCCTTTCGTTCCCCTTTTTTCCTCTCTCCCCATTTTCGGTGTCGACTAGCGTACCACATTTTGCGCTGAAATCGTTATTTTATTTTCATTCATGTATTTTCAAAATTCACAAGGATTCTTTATTTTTGTTTCAACATTCCAGCGTAAATTTTTATTTATGGCATTACCTTTTGGCGCCTAATGGTCGAGGCTGGGGGAAGGTTGGTTGGTGAGGGAGTTGTTTTGGGGGGCGTCTCTTGCGTTCCCCCTCTTCCCCCCTTTTCCCCTTATTGTGACCGGGCGCCCTTGTCTTGTCTATTTTGTTGGGTTGTATGGAGAGTGAATGGTGATATCATTTTCGTGCTTTATTTTCATATCATCCCTCTTTCAAAGATGTTTGATGGATTGTGTTTCAGAGACAGTCTTATAGACTACTTGGTCGGCTGACCTATAATCAAAATAATTGATTGATTGATTGATTGAGATAGTTTAGGGCCAGTGGTTTTTCTTTTGGTTCAACTCCGTATTTACACGTTTGTATGTTTAAATGTAACCATCAGTTTTTCTTTAAATACTGCCATTCATAAGGTGATTCCGATTAATCTTTTTTTTTTTTTTTTTTTTTTTTTTTCAGTTCAAAGTGTCCACTATAAGTAGAGAGTTTTTGTATGTATGGTTTATTGTGCCTGGATGCCCAGTGAATATATATAGAGTTAGGTGTAGGGGGCTCCTTGTGTCATGGTTACCTCCCTTCCCCACATTTGCCTTCACTCGCACCCCCCCCCCCCCCCCCCCCCCCCCCCCCTTTTCTTGTTTCCCGCCGACCAGCCCGTATAGGTGTTCTCACTCTGAGTTCACTTTATGATGTGCAGCACTTTTCCCTTTTCCTTCTCCTTCCGCCTTTTTCCCGGGTCTTCAACTGCCACCTCACCTCCTGTTCGTCCACGCCCTGACCTGGCTCCTGTTGGCCGAGACAACTCAGCCTGCTGCCCTGGGACCCGGGAGGTCCCGATTGTGACGTTGGCACTTCTTCGCCTGTCCCGACATCATGAGGCGACTGCAGTGAGGGGCGTGCGTGAGTCGAGGGTTTGTGGGTGAGAGGTGTTAGACTCAAGGTAGCCCCAAGAAGACGGAACGAGACAAGAGCAGACAGGCGTATCAAAGAAATGAACTGGCTGGAATATGTTTTTTTTTTTTTAGGTTTTGTTGTTGTTGTGTTGTTTTTTTTTTTTTCTTCGACGGGCCATTAGTGTTGTTTCTAAATAGATTTTTAAGACTGTTTTTTTTTCTTATGTGTTTGTCATTGTACACATTTCCCTTTTCCCTGCGGGCTTCAGTAGTGTGGGGTAGGTTGGGGGTTTAGGTCCTCCTGGGTGCTGTATTGGGTTAGGGTGGGAGATTTAGTATCATCACTGTTCTATCTAGTTAGTTAGGGCCCCGCCTCTTCATCTCTCATCAATATCTATTTAATGTGAATAAATGTTGTGGTTTGTCTATCTCTTGCCTGGTGTTTGATTTGTGCGCTTGAGGTCAGGTACTTGCGGGTTCTCCCTCTTCCCATGCTACGTCATTGTTCACACCTTAACCGGTGAACCGTGACAGTGACCCTGATCGAGGTTAAAGGTCAAGTGATCCTTAATCAGACAGGATGACCCAGAACGTGATTTATTTTGGGTGGCGTCAGTCAGGGTGACACAGAACGTGATTTATTTTGGGTGACGCAGGATAGGTTGAGTGAAATAGAGGAAGGTTAAATATCAAAATGATCCAAGAGGTGACGGTGACCGGATCAAGGTTAATTGTCCAGTGGCCGGCCCATAATGGGTCAGGGAGACCCTAAGCAAGTTAAATGTTAAATGACCCAAAATGTAACGTGGTGACTAGGATCAAGTTCATGCCCCAGTTAACCCCAAAATGGGTCATAATGACCCAGTACTGTCTTCAGCACTTTCAGAGAAGGACGGGGGAGGGGGGGGGGGGGGGGGGGGGAGGTGGAGACAGATGAACCAAATACAAACTGGAGACAGACAGTACTTGGAGAGATACGGGGCAGAAGGAACAAGAAGAGAGATCGTAAGCAGAACGAAACTAAGCAGAGAGAGCTCGTGACTTTAATTCGTGACTTTAATGTGAGGCCTCCAGCCTATCCACATGAGACACAAAACATGAAATTATTTATGCTATTGAGAATGAATGATATATATAGAAAAAGTTTTTTTTTTTTAAAGGATGCTCATTTGGCGATAACAAAAGTAGCAAACTTAGGTTTATAACATTTCATTTCAACTGTTCCTCTCTAAAACGTAAAGCGTAACGTACAAACATAGCAACATCTCTCATCATGACAGTGTTATCGTTTTGCAATAGAGTCTTCAACTGGACAAGAAATCCATCTTTATAGTGTTTATAAATATATTTTTCTCGTTTGTTTGTTTTTTGTAGAGGAAGAGAGAGAGCAAATATATAAACCAATATGATCTTCTATAGGGTTCACAACTTAAAAAAAAGACCTGTCTAGCTGCGAAAGAGTGCCGTAAGCATTACTAATAATGAAATGCTAAATACAGGTACCCCTAAACAGCATCACAGAAGTCTGGTTTACTAATAATGAAATGCTAAATACATGTACCCCTAAAACAGCATCACAGAAGTCTGTTAGGTTCGGTTTACACTATGCACAATTACGATGAGTTCAAGAAAAATACGAACTTTACAGTCATGTGGAGCTGGTCGGCATTATTTCATGCCTCGTCTCACAAAGGTGAATGTGAACACTGCAGAAAGAAACCCATTTAAGTGTTGCGATTAAAAAAAAAATCGGGGTCAGAAAATTGATGAATAAACAACGAGATTTTTTGTTGACCT
>CM031606.1:8132846-8145346 GCA_018398815.1 Conus ventricosus
CACGCAACCGTCCTTTCTAGCGCCCGTTAACGTCAATTAGATTTCGCTTCCTTTCCAACGCAGTATTCACGACACTTTCGAAGAGATAGAAGGTCCGGTTTTGAATGTTGGCTTTTATCAATTTGTTTTTGCACATTTTCTCCTGTGCTATCTTCTATAACGGATGTGGTGCTAATGTTTGTGGCAGTGAATATGTAAACAGTCTGAGAGACTTCTCTTTCAGGAAGTGTATGTTCATAGTGTGTGTGTGTGTGTGTGTGTGTGTGTGTGTGTGTGTGTGTGTGTGTGTGTGTGTGTGCGTGCGTGCGTGCCTGCGTGCCTGCGTGCCTGCGTGCCTGCGTGCGTGCGTGTGTGTGTGTGTGTGTGCGTGCGTGCGTGCATGCATGCGTGTGTGTGTGTGTGTGTGTGTGTGTGTGTGTGTGTGTGTGTGTGTGTGTGTGTGTGTGTACGCGCGCGTTCCAAATTGAGAGTCCAGTCGTATGTTGATTATGTTACACAACAATAAAGTGTCTTTAATGAATGTGTAGTGGATCATTCTGGCAGAATTAATCTTTTTTAATGTCCGATTTTCGAGAATAAATAAATATACCGGATGAATGAACGACATGTACTACGTTTGAAGACTTCCCTCACACACACACACACACACACACACACACACACACACACACACACACACACACACACACACACACACTCACTCACACACACACACACACACACACACACACACACACACACACACACACACACACACACACACACACACACACACTCACTCTCACACACACACGCACACACACGCGCACACACACACACACACACACACACACAACACACACACACACCACACACACACACACACACACACACACACACACACACACACACACACACACCGGAAGAAGTGATGACTGCACAAGGGGAGATGGAAGGGGAAGAGGAGGGAGAGGATGGGGTGGAAAAGTAGGAGAGAAGAAAAGAAAAAAACAAAACAAAAAAAATACACAAACGAACAACAAACAACCAACAAACAAAAAGTAGAGAAGACCTGGACAATGACAGCAAGACATCCACGCAGCCACTATAATCACTTTCCTCCATCTGACACCGGCCTTCTTCCTCCGCCCCCCTTCCTCCTCCCCCCCCCCTTTCCTTTAGCCTTCCCACCCTACTCTACCCCCATCCCGCTACACTTCCACCCAACACGCAAAACATCTATATTGTAAAGCTTCGAGACATGTCTATATAGAAACTGGATGAATGGCCGAAAATTATAATGCTTTCAACGACCTGCAAAAAAAAAGAAGAAAAAAAAAGAGCTCAGAAAATGATTTCCTCATGCCCAAGGGAAAGCACTCCATCTGACATGGAAAACCACTTGGGTCTTCACGCCCCTGCATGTAAGAACAGAAAACAAGAGATTGATCAGCTGAGCGAAGAGGAGGACCACACATCAATACACATGAACGAAGTCAGACAGATAGGCCTGTGCAGATAAGTTTGTCTGATGGCCCGGGAGGCGAACGAGAAGATTCTGTCTTCAATGCGAACGCTCGCAGGCAGCCAGTGCAACTGTCTTAAAGACAAGTGTGATGTGATACAATTTTCCACGTTTCGTCGCATATCTTGTTGCAATATGCTGTGCTGCTTGAAGCTGCTTGGAGTCTGTCCGCACCCCCCCCCCCTCCCTTCCCTCCTTCCCCATACCCAAGTGGTCATATGAGCTGTACACAACGTGAATTGAATAAATGTCTGTCAAAGGGTTCCCGACGCAGTTACCATATTTAGGTAACCGGACCAGGGAGTCAGCCATTAAGCTGGCAGCCTGGGGGTAAGATTCGAAGCCATTTTGCCAAGACCTCTGTCAGAGACTTCACAACAGAAGGAATCTGGTGTTTGGAGTGACAGATCACAACACCGTACATCTGTCAAAGAGATGGCAGCGCCAAGGGCAGGTGACAGACAGCCTGTTGGTGACCTAAAGTTGAGGTGACAGCCTGCTGGTGACCTGAAGTTGAGGTGACAGCCTGTTGGTGACCTAAAGTTGAGGTGACAGCCTGTTGGTGACCTAAAGTTGAGGTGACAGCCTGTTGGTGACCTAAAGTTGAGGTGACAGCCTGCTGGTGACCTAAAGTTGAGGTGACAGCCTGTTGGTGACCTAAAGTTGAGGTGACAGCCTGTTGGTGACCTAAAGTTGAGGTGACAGCCTGTTGTGACCTAAAGTTGTGGGGACAGTCTGTTGTGACCTAAAGTTGAGGTGACAGCCTGTTGGTGACCTAAAGTTGAGGTGACAGCCTGCTGTGACCTAAAGTTGAGGGGACAGCCTGTTGGTGACCAAAAGTTGAAGTGACAACCTGTTGGTGATCTGAAGTTGAGGGGACAGCCTGTTGTGACCTAAAGTTTAGATGGCAGCCTGTTGTGACCTAAAGTTTAGATGGCAGCCTGTTGGTCACCTAAAGTTGAGGTGACAGCCTGTTGGTGACCTAAATTGAAATGACAGCCTATTGGTGCCTAAATTGAAATGACAGCCTGTTTGTGACCTAAAGCTGGGGTGACAGCCTGTTTGTGACCTAAATTGAAATGACAGCCTATTGGTGACCTAAATTGAAATAACAGCCTGTTTGTGACCTAAAGTTGAGGTGACAGCCTGTTGGTGACCTAAAGTTGAGGTGACAGCCTGTTGGTGACCAAAAGATGAGGTGACAGCCTGTTGGTGACCTAAAGTTGGGGTGACAGCCTGTTGGTGAACTAAAGTTGGGGTGACAGCCTGTTTGTGACCTAAAGTTGTGATGACAGCCTGTTGTGACCTAAAGTTGTGATGACAGCCTGTTGGTGACCTAAAGTTGAGGTGACAGCCTGTTGGTGACCTAAAGTTGTGATGGCAGCCTGTTGGTGACCTAAAGTTGTGATGATAGCCTGTTGTGACCTAAAGTTGTGATGACAGCCTGTTGATGACCTAAAGTTGTGATGACAGCCTGTTGGTGACCTAAAGTTGAGGTGACAGCCTGTTGGTGACCTAAAGTTAAGATGACAGTCTCTTGGTGACCTAAAGTTAAGTTAAGATGACAGCCTGTTGGTGACATAAAGTTGTGATGACAGCCTGTTGTGACCTAAAGTTGTGATAACAGCCTGTTGGTGACCTAAAGTTGAGGAGACAGCCTGTTGGTGACCTAACGTTGAGGTGACAGCCTGTTGGTGACCAAAAGTTGAGGGGACAGCCTGTTGGTGACCTAAAGTTGAGGTGACAGCCTGTTGTGACCTAAAGTTGAAATGACAACCTGTTGGTGACCTAAAGTTGAGGTGACAGCCTGTTGGTGACCTAAAGTTGTGGGGACAGTCTGTTGTGACCTAAAGTTGAGATGACAGCCTGTTGTGACCTAAAGTTGTGATGGCAGCCTGTTGGTGACCTAAAGTTGAGGGGACAGCCTGTTGGTGACCTAAAGTTGAAATGACAACCTGTTGGTGACCTAAAGTTGAGGTGACAGCCTGTTGGTGACCTAAAGTTGAGGTGACAGCCTGCTGGTGACCTAAAGTTGAGGTGACAGCCTGTTGGTGAGCTAAAGTTGAGGTGACAGCCTGTTGGTGACCTAAAGTTGAAATGACAACCTGTTGGTGACCTGAAGTTGAAATGACAGCCTGTTGGTGACCTAAAGTTGAAATGACAACCTGTTGGTGACCTAAAGTTGAGGTGACAGCCTGTTGGTGACCTAAAGTTTAGATGACAGTCTGTTGGTCACCTAAAGTTGAGGTGACAGCCTGTTGGTGACCTAACGTTGAGGTGACAGTCTGTTGGTCACCTAAAGTTGAGGTGACAGCCCTTTGATGATCCAAAGGAGAGTTAACATATCGTTGGTATTCCAAAGGCGAGTTGACAGCTCGTTTTTAAGGCAATGGCGAGTTAGCAGTTCGTTGGTGAGCTAAGGTGAGGTGATAATTCGATAGTGAGCAAAAGCGAGGTGACAGTTCGTTGGTGACTTGGAGGCTAATTGACAGTTGGTAAGCTCAGGGTGAGACCAGGAGTGGTTATGGCTGCAGCTGCCGCGCCTGCTACGATTCACGAGTCTGTGCTAACTTGTCTGTCGGCTCAGCACAGTGGGATGCCTCTGTTTAGAGATAGAGTAGTTTGAGAACAGTGGCCACCTGTAGGCTGTGGGCAGAAGCCTAGGAGTGAAAGGTGGCGGTGGAATCGTGCTGACGCAGAAGTTTCCCGTTCCGCCATTTCTGATGTTCCTTAACGAATTGGATGCTTGTGGAAGGAGTTGGTTGCTACTCAAACATGAAGACACGCCACCCGGTGGCCCTGAGATCAGCTACTGGAAACTGTCTACGACAACCCTAAGACAGGAGACCTCGCACAGACAGGACAGGAGACCTCGCACAGACAGGACAGGAGACCTCGCACAGACAGGAGACCTCGCACGACAGGACAGGAACCTCGCACAGACGGACGAGACCTCGCACAGACAGGACAGGAGACCTCGCACAGACAGGACAGGAGACCTCGCACAGACGGACAGAGACCTCGCACAGACAGGAGACCTCGCACAGACAGGAGACCTCAGCAACAGGAGACCTCGCACAGACAGGACAGGAGACCTCGCACAGACAGGAGACCTCGCACAGACAGGAGACCTCGCACAGACAGGACAGGAGACCTCGCACAGACAGGACAGGAGACCTCGCACAGACAGGAGACCTCGCACAGACAGGACAGGAGACCTCGCACAGACAGGAGACTCGCACAGACAGGAAGGAACCTCGCACAGACAGGAGACCTCGCACAGACAGGAGACCTCGCACAGACAGGACAGGAGACCTCGCACAGACAGGGACCATCGATGCAATGTCATGCTTGATATTCGAGACAACACTCGAACTGACGACAACAGTGCAGAGCATTCTGTCTGTACCCAATAAACCATGGCCGGCTGCTAGCGGTTTACAAACTACCAGATCGACGTGACTCCTTACGCGCTTTACTCGGTGCAGGAACAAACAGCTTGTCCGTTAGAGCCTCAGGCAAAGAAGACGTTAATCTCGGGATCCTGAGAGCGTAGCACCGAGAGATTTTACAACGAAAGAACATTGTAATTAAAGGACAGGTAGGGTGACTCTTGCTCCCTTGATGACATGAATGTCGCCCATAACTCCAAGATGACTGCTGGTTACGACACCCAATCGCCTGGCAGAACTGACACTGACGTCACCCAATCGCCTGGCAGAACTGACAGTGACGTCACCCAATCACCTGGCAGAACTGACACTGACGACACCCAATCACCTGGCAGAACTGACAGTAGAGAGCACCCCTTGACAACCTGAAGACTATTGAATGTTGATATCCCGACCTCAGCCAGGAGGGAATGGAAAGGACAAAGCTCTCTCCGACCTGACAGCCCCTTGGCCACCTCGGCCCCCAGAGATTCCTTACCATTCTTTTTTTTTTTTCATTTAGTTTGATCGTGTTTGCGAGTCATTCATTTCTATGCGAAACAACAATATATCATATAAGTTCCTTCGAAATAGCTGTAAGTTCGATGTTTTTGAAGACTGAAGGGGCAGTATTGCGTATAACTGGGATCCTGAATACAGCTTAAGTAGTTGTATCAGCATGAAATAGTACCAGATTTCATGTTCCTGATGATTGGGTTAAAAAAAACATAACTCAATTATTTTCTGAAAACGAAAGGTAAAGAAATAAACAAAAAAGTATGAGGTTACAAAAAAAAAAGTGGAAACAGCATGGAAAGGCGAAGGGGGGGGGGGGGGGGGGGGGGGGGAATTACCTTTGCTGATGTTGTTATTGTGCCACACCCCGTCCGTGGTGTCAGCATCCTGTGACAGGTGTGCCGGGGTAGTGCTACTGGACATGGGTGCCGATGGAGGGGGCACCTGGGGCAGCTCTGTGGTGAGCTTCATGTCTGAAACACACCGCATTCATCTTACTCTGCATCCTCTCCACGTCCATGGAGCTCCATATCATTACTTCCCCTTTGCCTCGCAATCCACCTTCCTTCCTTTCCACGTCCATGGAGCTCCATATCATTACTTCCCCTTTGCCTCGCAATCCACCTTCCTTCCTTTCCACGTCCATGGAGCTCCATATCATTACTTCCCCTTTGCCTCGCAATCCACCTTCCTTCCTCTCCACGTCCATGGAGCTCCATATCATTACTTCCCCTTTGCCTCGCAATCCACCTTCCTTCCTTTCCACGTCCATGGAGCTCCATATCATTACTTCCCCTTTGCCTCGCAATCCATCTTCCTTCCTCTTCACGTCCATGGAGCTCCATATCATTACTTCCCCTTTGCCTCGCAATCCACCTTCCTTCCTTTCCACGTCCATGGAGCTCCATATCATTACTTCCCCTTTGCCTCGCAATCCATCTTCCTTTCTCTTCACGTCCATGGAGCTCCATATCATTACTTCCCCTTTGCCTCGCAATCCACCCTCCTTCCTCTCCACGTCAATGGAGCTCCATATCATTACTTCCCCTTTGCCTCGCAATCCACACTCCTTCCTCTCCCTCCCGCGACTCGCCTCGCGTGTCAACAGTCAGCACACCACTGTGGTCATCGTTCGCCGGCCCTTTCAACTGCCTCCCAGCTTCACTGATTTGTCATCCATTCATCTCATGCCAACTGTTAAGCCATGCTCGAGTCACTCACTCATCTGTACGCCATCCAATCACTGACCTACTGAATACCATCTACGCTACGCAGTCGATCACTCGTCTGCATGCTAACTACACTACTCAATCTCTCATCCGCTACAGTTGCAAACTACCAACTCATTTGCTCATCATCTTGTATGCCAACCACGGTACTCGTTATACAGTTATCGTGTACGGACCACGCTCATTCACTCATCTGTATACCAACCAAGCTACTCTGTCATTCATCTGTATACCAACAAGCTACTCTGTCATTCACTCGTCTGTATACCAACCAGCTACTCTGTCATTCATCTGTATACCAACCAAGCTACTCTGTCATTCACTCATCGTATACCAACCAAGCTACTCTGTCACTCATCTGTATACCAACCAAGCTACTCTGTCATTCGTCTGTATACCAACCAAGCTACTCTGTCATTCATCGTCTGTATACCAACCAAGCTACTCTGTCACTCATCTGTATACCAACCAAGCTACTCGTCATTCACTCGTCTGTATACCAACCAAGCTACTCTGTCACTCATCTGTATACCAACCAAGCTACTCTGTCATTCACTCGTCTGTATACCAACCAAGCTACTCTGTCATTCACTCATCTGTATACCAACCAAGCTACTCTGTCATTCACTCTTCTGTATACCAACCAAGCTACTCTGTCATTCATCTGTATACCAACCAAGCTACTCTGTCATTCACTCGTCTGTATACCAACCACGGTACTCTGTCATTCACTCGTCTGTATACAACCAAGCTACTCTGTCATTCATCTGTATACCAACCAAGCTACTCTGTCATTCATCTGTATACCAACCAAGCTACTCTGTCATTCATCTGTATACCAACCAAGCTACTCTGTCATTCACTCATCTGTATATCAACCAAGCTACTCTGTCATTCACTCGTCTGTATACCAACCAAGCTACTCTGTCATTCATCTGTATACAACCAAGCTACTCTGTCATTCACTCGTCTGTATACCAACCAGCTACTCTGTCATTCATTCATCTGTATACCAACCAAGCTACTCTGTCATTCACTCGTCTGTATACCAACCAAGCTACTCTGTCACTCATCATCTGTATACCAACCAAGCTACTCTGTCATTCACTCATCTGTATATCATCCAAGCTACTCTGTCATTCATCTGTATATCAACCAAGCTACTCTGTCATTCACTCATCTGTATATCAACCAAGCTACTCTGTCATTCACTCGTCTGTATACCAACCAAGCTACTCTGTCATTCATCTGTATACCAACCAAGCTACTCTGTCATTCATCTGTATACCAACCAAGCTACTCTGTCATTCATCTGTATATCAACCAAGCTACTCTGTCATTCACTCATCTGTATACCAACCAAGCTACTCTGTCACTCACTCATCTGTATACCAACCAAGCTACTCTGTCATTCACTCATCTGTATATCAACCAAGCTACTCTGTCATTCATCTGTATATCAACCAAGCTACTCTGTCATTCACTCGTCTGTATACCAACCAAGCTACTCTGTCATTCATCTGTATACCAACCAAGCTACTCTGTCATTCACTCGTCTGTATACCAACCACGGTACTCTGTCATTCACTCGTCTGTATACCAACCAAGCTACTCTGTCATTCACTCGTCTGTATACCAACCAAGCTACTCTGTCATTCATCTGTATACCAACCAAGCTACTCTGTCATTCACTCATCTGTATACCAACCAAGCTACTCTGTCATTCATCTGTATACCAACCAAGCTACTCTGTCATTCACTCATCTGTATACCAACCAAGCTACTCTGTCATTCATCTGTATACCAACCAAGCTACTCTGTCATTCACTCATCTGTATACCAACCAAGCTACTCTGTCATTCATCTGTATACCAACCAAGCTACTCTGTCATTCATCTGTATACCAACCAAGCTACTCTGTCATTCATCTGTATACCAACCAAGCTACTCTGTCATTCCACCCGTCTGTATACCAACCAAGCTACTCTGTCATTCATCTGTATACCAACCAAGCTACTCTGTCACTCATCTGTATACCAACCAAGCTACTCTGTCATTCACTCATCTGTATACCAACCAAGCTACTCTGTCATTCATCTGTATATCAACCAAGCTACTCTGTCATTCATCTGTATATCAACCAAGCTACTCTGTCATTCATCTGTATACCAACCAAGCTACTCTGCCATTCACTCATCTGTATATCAACCAAGCTACTCTGTCATTCATCTGTATATCAACCAAGCTACTCTGTCATTCATCTGTATATCAACCAAGCTACTCTGTCATTCACTCATCTGTATATCAACCAAGCTACTCTGTCATTCATCTGTATATCAACCAAGCTACTCTGTCATTCATCTGTATATCAACCAAGCTACTCTGTCATTCATCGGTATACCAACCAAGCTACTCTGTCATTCATCTGTATACCAACCAAGCTACTCTGTCACTCATCTGTATACCAACCAAGCTACTCTGTCATTCATCTGTATATCAACCAAGCTACTCTGTCATTCACTCGTCTGTATACCAACCAAGCTACTCTGTCACTCATCTGTATACCAACCAAGCTACTCTGTCATTCATCTGTATACCAACCAAGCTACTCTGTCATTCATCTGTATATCAACCAAGCTACTCTGTCATTCATCTGTATATCAACCAAGCTACTCTGTCATTCATCTGTATACCAACCAAGCTACTCTGTCATCATCTGTATACCAACCAAGCTACACTGTCATTCACTCATCTGCATACCAACCAAGCTACTCTGTCATTCACTCATCAGCATACCAACCACGGTATCTAGTTATACAGTCATTTGTATTGTACACCAACCAAGCTACTCTGTCGCTCACTCATCGCATACCAACCAATCTACTCTGTCGCTTAATCATCTGTATACCAACCAATCTACTCTGTCACTCACTCATCAGCATACCAACCAATCTACTCTGTCGCTTAATCATCTGTATACCAACCAATCTACTCTGTCGCTCACTCATCAGCATACCAACCAATCTACTCTGTCGCTCAATCATGAGCATACCAACCAATCTACTCTGTCACTCAATCATCAGCATACCAACCAATCTACTCTGTCCCTCACTCATCAGCATACCAGCCAAGCTACTGTCACTCACTCATCAGCATACCAACCAAGCTACTCTGTCACTCACTCATCAGCATACCAACCAAGCTACTCTATCACTCACTCATCAGCATACCAACCACGCTACTCTATCACTCACATCATCAGCATACCAACCACGCTACTCTATCACTCACTCATCAGCATACCAACCACGCTACTCTATCACTCACTCATCAGCATACCATCCAAGCTACTCTATCACTCACTCATCAGCATACCAACCACGCTACTCTATCACTCACTCATCAGCATACCAACCACGCTACTCTATCACTCACTCATCAGCATACCAACCACGCTACTCTATCACTCACTCATCAGCATACCAACCACGCTACTCTATCACTCACTCATCAGCATACCAACCACGCTACTCTATCACTCACTCATCAGCATACCAACCACGCTACTCTATCACTCACTCATCAGCATACCAACCACGCTACTCTATCACTCACTCATCAGCATACCAACCACGCTACTCTATCACTCACTCATCAGCATACCAACCACGCTACTCTATCACTCACTCATCAGCATACCAACCACGCTACTCTATCACTCACTCATCAGCATACCAACCACGCTACTCTATCACTCACTCATCAGCATACCAACCACGCTACTCTATCACTCACTCATCAGCATACCAACCAAGCTACTCTATCACTCACTCATCAGCATACCAACCACGCTACTCTATCACTCACTCATCTACATACCAACCACGCTACTCTATCACTCACTCATCTACATACCATTCCTGCTATTCAGTCGTTCATTCATCTGCATGCTTACTATTCTACTCAGTTGTTCCCTCATCTGCATATTAAACATGTGACTCACTCACTCACTCTGCACACCAACCCTGCTGCTCAATTGCTCACTCGTCTGCATACCAAACATGCTACTCAATCAGTGACTCATTTGCATTTTACAGATGTATTAAACCAACCTCACTCCTCCCGCATACTAAGCATTCTACTCAGTCAGTTCTACTGACCATACTACTTCGCTACTGATCAGACCATTTATTCTTATCCCAACCGCTCTAATCAATCACCTCCACTATTCCTCAGTCCTAACACCATACTGAATCAGTCCATTCATTCTCATTCCCACCACGAGATTCATCAAGCAGCTTCACTAATCATCATGCCGACTTGGCTACAGAGAGAGAGAGAGAGAGAGAGAGAGAGAGAGAGAGAGAGAGAGAGAACTGAATATGTAGGCTGTGTTTGTCAACCATGATTATGCAATAAGTGGTTTATTGTGATGAGAATACTGTTTGATGAATGGTCTTTCTCTTCATTTTCTATTTATTAGTACTGTTCAACTGTTTTCTGTGTGTACGCTTGTTTTTGACTCGCATTTCTATTTTTGTGCAGTTTGGCAACACTAAGTGGAAATTACGCGTGCTTTCTCTTGGCATAAGGGTTGTTTAACTATTGTCAGTAAAGCGTTGTCATCTCTCTCTCTCTCCTCTCTCTCTCTCTCTCTCTCTCTCTCTCTCTCTCTCTCTCTCTCTCTCTCTCTCTCTGTTTAATTGCCGTTTATTTACATTCATATTTGTTCATCATGCATGTAGAAGGCCTTACGCATCGCGTTTGACGTTTGTTCGTTCTCTTCGTTTGGTAGGTGAGTACCCTCTTTTTCATGTTCGGCCTTTGCTCGTTCTCTTTGTTTGGTAGGTGAGTACCCTCTTTCATGTTTGGCCTTTGTTCGTTCTCTTTGTTTGGTTGGTTAGTAAACCTCTTTCATGTTTGGCCTCTGTTCGTTCTCTTTGTTTGGTAGGTTAATAACCCTCTTTTCATGTTCGGCCTTTGCTCGTTCTTTGTTTGGTAGGTGAGTAACCCTCTTTCATGTTCGGCCTTTGTTCGTTCTCTTTGTTTGGTAGGTGAGTAACCCTCTTTCATGTTTGGCCTTTGTTCGTTCTCTTTGTTTGGTAGGTGAGTAACCCTCTTTCATGTTTGGCCTTTGTTCGTTCTCTTTGTTTGGTAGGATAATAACCTTCTTTCATGTTTGGCCTTTGTTCGTTCTCTTTGTTTGATAGGTTAATAACCCTCTTTCATGTTTGGCCTTTGCTCGTTCTCTTTGTCTGGTAGGTTAATAACCCTCTTTCGTGTTTGGCCTTTGCTCGTTCTCTTTGTCTGGTAGGTTAGTAACCCTCTTTCATGTTTGGCCTCTGTTCGTTCTCTTTGTTTGGTAGGTTAGCAACCTTCTTTAATTTTTTTCTCACTACTGTCTCGCAGCGGAAGTCAAAGAAGATGAAAGGAGAAGGCGAAGAGGAAGGATGAGCGGGGGGGGGGGGGGGGGGGGGGGGGGGGGGAGGGACTGTTGTGTCATACGTCATGTATAATATCACGTCCAAAATCGCGCGTTTTCTCTCTCTCTCTCTCTCTCTCTCTCTCTCTCTCTCTTTACTAGAAGGCCTCAAAGATCAAAACGCGTCACGTCCGACGTTTAGTCGTTCCGTGCGTTTGGTCACCGTCTTTAATTTTTTCTGGCTTCATTCCCGTCCTCCCTAAACACTCAACTTTCGTCCCAGTTTTTACAACGATCGCAGTTATGGATTTTTCTCTTTTTGTCCTCAAAACACACACACACACACACACACACACACACACACACACACACACACACACACACACACACACAACACA
>CM031606.1:8155346-8164925 GCA_018398815.1 Conus ventricosus
TACAACTGCTGTATTCCTGCATAGTACTATTATTACAACTGCTGTATTCCTGCATAGTACTATTATTACAACTGCTGTATTCCTGCATAGTACTATTATTACAACTGCTGTATTCCTGCATAGTACTATTATTACAACTGCTGTATTCCTGCATAGTACTATTATTACAACTGCTGTATTCCTGCATAGTACTATTATTACAACTGCTGTATTCCTGCATAGTACTATTATTACAACTGCTGTATTCCTGCATAGTACTATTATTACAACTGCTGTATTCCTGCATAGTACTATTATTACAATGCTGTATTCCTGCATAGTACTATTATTACAACTGCTGTATGCCTGCATAGTACTATTATTACAACTGCTGTATGCCTGCATAGTACTATTATTACAACTGCTGTTTTCCTGCATAGTACTATTATTACAACTGCTGTATTGCCTGCAATCTATGTACTGATTATTAACAACTGCTGTATTCCTGCATAGTACTATTATTACAACTGCTGTATTCCTGCATAGTACTATTATTACAACTGCTGTATTCCTGCATAGTACTATTATTACAACTGCTGTATTCCTGCATAGTACTATTATTACAACTGCTGTATTCCTGCATAGTACTATTATTACAACTGCTGTATTCCTGCATAGTACTATTATTACAACTGCTGTATGCCTGCCTGCATAGTACTATTATTACAACTGCTGTATTCCTGCATAGTACTATTATTACAACTGCTGTATTCCTGCTTGCAGACAGGGGGAAAAGTGAGAGCGGTAGTTGTCTTTCTCATCCTCCTCTTACTACCACAGATGCTAATGCTTCTACTACTAGTTTGTTAAAGACGAAACATAAGAGTGCTACTGGTGTTACAACTGCTAGTTGTCAAGACATTAGAGTACCGTAACTCATATGCTTAATTTAGCTGCTATGTCTATTGCTAGAACCACTCTGAGAGAGAGAGAGAGAGAGAGAGAGAGAGAGGAGAGAGAGAGAGAGAGAGAGAGAGAGAGAGAGAGAGAGAGAGAGAATTCAGGACTTAGAAAACTTTTAGTCGATCAAGGGTTGAGATTTTAGGCAGAACCTTTTCTTCCAATCTGTCCTTGCTAAGCTAAATTATGCAATGAGATTTAAAGACTAGAAAATGAAAAAAAAAAAAAGAAGAAAAAAATACAGGCACGCAGGATTATAGAGTACATGATTCACACACACCACACACACACACACACACACACACACACACACACACACACACACACACACACACACACACACACATTTGTACGCAAAGAGAGAGAGAGAGAGAGAGAGAGAGAGAGAGAGAGAGAGAGAGAGAGAGGACAGACAGACAGACAGACAGACAGAGACAGAGACACAGAGGACGGCGCAAGCTCAACAGATACAGCATATACACTAAAATACCAGTCGCCTATGAATACAATTTCATAGCCTGGTTCGCTCTCCCGTTATGACAACAGCAGCCACACAACCGACTAACTCGAAGCCCTGCTACACGCACACCCCCTGTTCAACACAGCCTCAGCTCACATCAGAAAGTCTGCAAACCGACTTTTAAACCAGTCGTAGCTGTGAATGGTAAACGAATGTCCAAAGCTATGCCGCCGCACAAAGAGTTTCTGTTTGAATGTCTGATTAAAACGATCTCTCGCTAGTGATCCACTGAGCCTTGCAATAAATGTGAACAGCATGCGGCCTACGTTACAATGCTTGCAAAACCTGTTTTCACAGCAATGTGAACGAGGTTATAGAGAAAGCCGATAATCATTTTAAACTTCTCCGGTGTTACTGGTTAGTACATTTTTTCCCCTTTCCTCCTGTAATTGAAGTAACTCGGGAAATGCTGCCAGAACTGGGTGAAAATCGGTGCGGTTGGGAGATTTTTTTCCTATCCTCATCGGCACCGCGAAGAGCTGGTCAGCGCATGGTGAATTTAGCCAACTCGTGTTTGTTGTTTTGAGTTGGCACTGTGTTAAAGGCACGTGCCCTGTGTTTCCCCTCGTATGCCTGATTCATTGTTAGGGTTCTGAACAAGGTCACACAATGGACCAGTTCGCGACTTTAGGCGAAGGGTTG
Source organism: Conus ventricosus (assembly GCA_018398815.1). Classification (NCBI taxonomy): domain Eukaryota; kingdom Metazoa; phylum Mollusca; class Gastropoda; order Neogastropoda; family Conidae; genus Conus; species Conus ventricosus. The sequence continues at coordinate 8,157,448 of CM031606.1, forward strand.
GACTTTGTCGTGGCGGTGGGAATTGTGAAGCGAAAGGAACATCAATATTTTAGGGGAAGGATGGAGGTGTGAGGGAGGGAAGGGGTGTGCGGGGGGAGGGGGTGTCAACATCCAGTAGCATCACAAATATGGAGCTGTTGGGTTTGGTGGAACAGACCAGGCTCCTGTTGACAATATTGTCATCATGGCCCTACAACTGGACATAATATTTTGATATCGCACACCGCGGAACAGGGGTGCGTTAGGGACAACTTGCAGCGAGCTGTGAAGGTTATAGGACAAGTGACCCACCCTCTTCCCTCTCACGGGCTGTTGGGGTACTGCAGTAGGCAGCTCCACAGTCTGGAACACAGAAAGGTCAGACGAAACTAAAGAGTTAGAGAAAAAAATGGACGCTCTATTATTTGGGAAGGAATACACGACTAACTTTAATCTAAGAAAACAGAGATTGTTTTAGCTCTGTTCTACACAAAGATTTGCACTACACAGCTTAGGAATATAGAAATATAGCTCTGTTCTACACAAAGATTTGCACTACACAGCTTAGGAATATAGAAATATAGCTCTGTTCTACACAAAGATTTGCACTACACAGCTAAGGAATATAGAAATATAGCTCTGTTCTACACAAAGATTTGCACTACACAGCTTAGGAATATAAAAATATAGCTCTGTTCTACACAAAGATTTGCACTACACAGCTTAGGAATATAGAAATATAGCTCTGTTCTACACAAAGATTTGCACTACACAGCTTAGGAATATAGAAATATGTAGGGGTACCACAGTTGTAGTCTATGGAGTCCTCTGACGCTTTAGGTCTGGAACCAGAATAAGTCTGGCTCCGTGACAGGAGAGAGAGTAGTCTGAAACGACAATCTGGGAAGACGGAACAGTAGGGCAACAGGTTATCTTGGAAGACGGAACATTAGGGCAACAGGTTATAATACAGAAGTCTAGAACTGCAGGGTGAGATGCAAAAACTCTTATACAACAGTTCAAGCTAATGACATAACGCCCAGAGAAGTCCTACAATATGAAAAGCAGAAATAGAAGACTGACATTTTATATACTGGGGGTCGGAATAGCTCAGTTGGTAGAGCGCCGGACTCGTAATCTTGGAAATCCTGGGGTTGCGGGTTCGAATCTCCGCCGGGCCGTTTCGATACAGGGGGATTTTTCCCTTAAAGTTAATGTTGATTCTGACTTTATTATCCAAATAGTCCTTCAAATGAGACTGCAAACGCACGCTTAACATCTTGCACACACTAAAAAATCCTATCACCAACTTTCGGAAGAGAAGGCCAGTTTGACCGTTGGTATGGATGACACGTTACACATAGCATGCACCCTGCGTGAGAAATTGAAAGAATGAAGGGAATAATGAAATGGAGTGAACAATATTGACTGGATGATACGGGAAAACGACTGAATGAAGCGCCAGCTGGCAGCTCTTCAGTCGGCACTACCCAGGTAGGCAGCCCGTAGGGTACACGAGGGTGTAGATTGTCAGCGCCTAGAACCTTTGGCAAGACGCTTTAAAAATGCTGTGTTATTATTATCATTACTATTTGTTATTATCATCATTACTATTCGTCTTCTTCTTATTCTTATCATTAGTTGGTGGAACTAGAATTGCACGCAAGCAGGCCTTCTCCATCGCGGGAACTCAGAGAGCTGTAAAGGCCAATAGTCGGCATATATGTAATAATAATAATAATAATGAATATTTATATAGCGCCTATTCTCGGCTGGAGACCAAGCTCTAAGCGCTTTACAATCCACACTCGTTTACACAACGGGCTGCCTACCTGGGTAGTGCCGACTGAAGAGCTGCCACCTGACGCTTCATTCAGTCGTTTCCCGTGTCATCCAGTCAATGTCGTCCAGTATCGTTCACTCAATATCCTTACTTCTTTCATTCTTTCCATTTCTCACAAAGTTGGTGATGGGATTTGACGTGTGTGCAAGATGTTATGCGTGCGTTCACACACGGAACCTCGGTGTATAGTCTCATTCGAAGGACTGTACAGGAAATGGAGTCAGAACCAATGTTAACTCCGAGGGGAAAATCCCCTGTACCGAAAGGGCCCGGCGGAGATTCGAACCCTCGACCCCAGGATCACGAGTCCGGCGCCCTACCAACTGAGCTATTTCGGCCCCAGTGTATATGTATGTGTTGAGGCCGCCAGGCTGTGAAATCAGAGGACAAATTATCTTTTTTTAGAAGGGAGTGGCGACGGATGGCGTGGAGGTAGGAACTCTATCCACCATTTTTCAGTCTGTGCGTCTGGGCTATCTTACACAGATCTGACACTTTCATGCCGAGAATCTGGCAGTTATTGCCCGCAGCGATAATTTTACTTTTTTTTTTTTTTTTTTTTGGGGGGGGGGGGGGGGGGGATGGAGGAGCGAGGGGTGAGAGAAGAGCGATGGGGAAAGCCAGGAACTCTGTGCACCTTTTTTCTGTTTGTGAGTAAGGCCTACTACCACGGATTCCCCGAAAAGTTACAGAATAAACAGGTGTGACTGTGGTCAGTAGATGAAAGGAACGAGGTAACACATCCGTGCTTGGAACGATGCCTGTTTTGAAAACTCAGGTCAAAAGTCAATTGGACAGGTGATTGAACAGAAAACAACATCAAACAACTTCCTTGACCACTCATCCGTATCCGTCCGCTGCACATTACGCATGAACAACAACAACAACATAAGCACACACACACCACACACACACACACACACACACACACACACACGCACGCACGCACGCACGCACGCGCGCGCGCGCGCCAATATACTTGGGCTTACACGAACACACACGCACACACACACACACACATATACACACTCGCACACACATACACAGACGCACGTATGCACGTACGCGCGCGCGCAAGCACACGCACACACACACACAGAAACACACACACGCACACACACACACACACACACACACACACACACACACACACACACACACACACACACACACACACACACACACACGCACGCACGCACGCACGCACGCACGCACGCACGCGCACACACACACACACACACACACACACACACACACGCGCGCGCGACCTTGACAGAGAGCCAGCCGACTATTGAGACAATTGTTTAATGCTGGTCTTCCAGCCTGCAACCAAAGGTGGTCGTCAGCAAGCGGCACGTCATTAATGATTCTACATTAATCTGAATTTGAAATAACATGTTTGCTGAGAGAGAGGAGAGAGAGAGAGAGAGAGAGAGAGAGAGAGAGAGAGAGAGAGAGACAGACAGACAGACAGACAGACAGACAGACAGACAGACAGACAGACAGAGAGACACAGAGAGACACAGAGACACAAAGACAGAATTTATTCAGCATTGTACACAATCCTTCGAAACGGGAACTTGGGTGAAAAGCGATGGAAATATAGGTCCGGGAGGAGAATTGGGGGGGGGGGGGGGGGGATGAAGCAAGGAGGTGCAGAGTAAAGAATGATGAGATGTATGTGCAACATGACGATTAAACTGAAAACACAAAAACAAAGACCAGGAGGTGTGCATACAAGAACATATTACTGAAAACAACAACAAAGAACACGAGGTGTACATACAATATGAACATATACATGAAAACACAAAACACTCATACAAGGTCAGTATATGACTGAAAACACAAATATAAAGTACACAAAAACATGAGGAAAGTCTATTGATGTAGGGACTGTCACAGCCTGCTACAGCAAGGAAGCGTGTAAGTAATCATACACTTCCGATCTTAGCATAACAGCCCGCCTTCAACGAATTTTATACAACAACAAGCACAGATTTATCGGGCTATTTTGGTGTTCATGTTTATTAGCAGGTCATTGGGAAATTTTAATAAGGCTTTGCGTTCAATGCTATGTGCATTTCAACTTTGTTAGCATATTAACTAAGGGACAAGTAAAATTATTGTGAACAACTTTACGATGTTGACGATGTAGTAGTGCCATATCTAAGATTCCAGTACTGAACTTGTTCATGTTTCTATCCAATTTCAGCAAAACATGTTTTTCACAATTTCTGGATTATATAAATGTGATAATTTGTTGATTTCCTGACTGTTGATTTCCTGACTGTTGATTTCCTGACTGTTGATTTCCTGACTGTTGATTTCCTGACTGTATTGATTTGCAGTTTTGTGACACTGTATCACCAAGTACTTTGCAAAACCTGTACAAAAAGAAAAAAACCTGTGGCATAACCTGATGTCTGGTTTAGTCAATGACATATAAAGCAATTACGACATACAATTTGAACAATGAAACACTCGTAGTCTACATAACTTTGACCTCAGAAAGTAGATGATGACAAAATGTTTATTCACTTTGACATATAATACTGAATCACGCATTCGTAACACTTAAACCAATATTCTATATTGCACATTTGAATTGATATGAACAGCGCAGTAAATGAACCCTTTGTCTTTTAATGTGAGAAGCAGCAGAAACCAAACCCACAAATTTAGATTCACAAAGAACAATAGCGTTCAAATTTACACAATTTAAAAAATGGGTGAACTGCTATAAAGTATTAACAATCGTTGCAGAACATACAGCAAAGCATTCCTTGCTTTGCTTGTGGAACTCTTTACAAGCAACAACAAAACTAAATCGAGCAGAAAAATAAACAGCACGATATTTACAATATTTAAGAACATCTCATCCTGTCCCAGAGCAATGAAAACTTACCCCTGTCGTTACTACGTAGCCACTCCTTCGGAACCCAAGGCTGTTCGTACTCTTTCTTTTCATACTGACCATAAGCTAAAGTCATGACGCTGCATATGATTGAAAGCTTTGCCGAAACAAAGGCAAACTGTCTGTTGATAGTGAACAAAGCTCAACAAGATCTGGGGAGAAAGAGAGAGAGAGAGAGAGAGAGAGAGAGATTACTTTTATGTCTTTGCACTATCAGATCAGCCTTCACATAAGCGTGACATAATGCATACGCATGCAGTGGATATGGATAATCATGAAGACAACAGACTGGGAAAAAAAGGTTGACTCTGATCCTACTCTGAAAAGGAACACACCCGTACTAACTTGGGTGCATAATTCCAACGGCCTTGCCGACATGCTCGGAAACCAACGCTCACTGTCATGACTGCATGTCTAAGCTGGTAGCTGAAAAAAATAATCAGCTGTGCAGATACATACCTAGCTCAATTTAGGACGATTATGACATGGTGTTGCGATTAACAGGCTGAAGCTAAAGAAAACACGAACAGAACAGTCTGTGTATCAGATCCATCTAGAAAAAAAAAGCTAAAGAAACCAGAGAGTACAGCCATCTTCAAAGAAAATATAAGATAAGCGGCTAGTTTGCGGGGCACACAAACACACACACGCGCGCGCGCGCACATAAGCGCGATCAGGCACGCAGTCTTGTACAAAGTCGCGTGCTCGCGCGCGCGCACACACACACACACACACACACACACAGAGAGAGAGAGAGAGGAGAGAGAGAGAGAGAGGAGAGAGAGAGAGAGAGAGAGAGAGAATCATGACATCAAAGAACTTGAGGAAACACCAAAACAGATTTTTGAGAATAAGCAAGAACTATAGAGGAACTAAAGAGAGCAACGACTTCCATGATATCCTGAACCCTTCACTCTGATCTGCAACAAAACTCAATGAGTGCGTACACATATCACATTTTAATATTTACATTTATTTGTGTTAAAATCGGTTCAATCATTTTTTCCTGATGATGTTGACAGGCTATACACACACACACACACACACACACCACACACACACACACACCCCACACACACACACACATACACACACACACACACACACACACACATATATATATATATATATATTTTTTTTTTTTTTTTTTTTCACAGGTAGAATTTTCCGTTGCCCGCACCGCACCACAACCAAACAATGAGAACAGGCAGATTAAAAATATACAAGGTAAAAACAAGTTCTTCATTTTCTCCACACAAGGGTAAAATCAACATTAATGTTGATTTTACCCTTGTGTGGAGAAAATGAAGAACTTGTTTTTACCTTGTATATATATATATATATATATATATATTGTCACGAGTTTGTCACGAGGCCTACGACGTTCGACCCACCTAGGGTGGCGGAATTACTTATTTGTTTATTGTCGTTGCTGTTGTCGTGTATCCGTCCCTTAGGGTGGCTTGTGGTGCAGTTGCACCTTGGTATAGTTCAGCTCAACTTCGGTTTGCTTTCTCTCTCTCTCTCTCTAATTCCACGCCCGTGCTATTCATCCTGCAAGTTCACGGGTGGCGGGTACCTTTCTCTCGAACTTTCTGTCTATCGGCCTCTCGCCTGTCTTTTTACCTGTCGCACGTGCTTCGTTTCTTTTAGTTTGAAGTATGCTCACTCTGTGACGCAGCATGGCATGTTGGCCGCCATTGCTGAGGGAGGTTAGCTCTTCACTCGAGCGGAAGATGTCTCTGGGAGCGCCTGCTCCAGTCTCGGTTCCTTACCGTATCATCGAGAGTACAGTCAGTACTTTCAATTCCTGCAGTCGGCCTGTAGGAGAGGGACATCATTTCTTCTGTTTCCGCATCTTCGCCTCTGTCCTCTCGACTGGACAGAGGGTAGAGAGAGTCCTTTGACCCGCCTCTTCGGGGTCACCCACGGGTAGCTGGTAAGCATCAGTTTCGTGGTCTGTTTGTTTTGATTTGTTGTTGTTGGCCGGCTTGGTCTTCGCTTTTGCGCAGTTTTCTTTTGTTTTCGAAATTGTGAGAGAAATATTGTGTGAGACCTTTTCTTGGTTGGTTCCATCTTTAACCTGGCCATTCTAAGTTATTTCCAGGGTTCTTTCTCCTGTTTATGTATCTGGTGATGCGGTAGTCGGTGGGGAAGGGAGAGAACCTGGTGATTCAGGGTTGGAACTTGCTTGGTCTCGCTCGTCCGCCCCTGTCACATTCGCCGGACTTTTATCCTTCGGCCACCGTCTGTTTGTGTGTGTAGGGAGAACGAGTTTTATGTTCGCGAGCGTGCGTACGCATGATTTGTCGTTCGGATGCGTGGTTGGAAATTTGTGTTATTTTGAAGTGTGTTTATAAAATGTGACAGTTGTGCCATTGAATTATTATTTGCAAATGTGGTGGCAGTTATTAAGCGATGGTCGCTGTGTTGATTTGTTTCCTAGGGAAGGAAAACGTTAAGCGTGAGTGAGAGAAGGGTGAAGATAATTCATATTTGTTTTATAACCTGTTGATTTAATGCAGTCTTTTACCTGCATCGTGTGAGAAGACTTGATTCAATGGGTTTTCTGTGTGCGTTGAATACACTTCCCTCGCCCATCATGCGAGTGGCTAAGACTTGACAGCAATGGTCAGACGGTATGACGGCAGGGTTCCAGTACCTTCTTCCTTCCTCCTTCCTTCTTCTTTCCCTCCTCTTCGACTTCCTCACAGCTACGTCCTTCCCCCCCCCCCGGGG
>CM031606.1:8165925-8190925 GCA_018398815.1 Conus ventricosus
TTCGACATTCTTGCCGCCTCTTCGGGTCACCACGGGTAGCTGGTAAGCATCAGTTTCGTGGTCTGTTTGTTTTGATTTGTTGTTGTTGGCCGGCTTGGTCTTCGCTTTGCGCAGTTTTCTTTTGTTTTCGAAATTGTGAGAGAAATATTGTGTGAGACCTTTTCTCTGGTTGGTTCCATCTTTAACCTGGCCATTCTAAGTTATTTCCAGGGTTCTTTCTCCTGTTTATGTATCTGGTGATGCGGTAGTCGGTGGGGAAGGGAGAGAACCTGGTGATTCAGGGTTGGAACTTGCTTGGTCTCGCTCGTCCGCCCTGTCACATTCGCCGGACTTTTATCCTTCGGCCACCGTCTGTTTGTGTGTGTAGGGAGAACGAGTTTTATGTTCGCGAGCGTGCGTACGCATGATTTGTCGTTCGGATGCGTGGTTGGAAATTTGTGTTATTTTGAAGTGTGTTTATAAAATGTGACAGTTGTGCCATTGAATTATTATTTGCAAATGTGGTGGCAGTTATTAAGCGATGGTCGCTGTGTTGATTTGTTTCCTAGGGAAGGAAAACGTTAAGCGTGAGTGAGAGAAGGGTGAAGATAATTCATATTTGTTTTATAACCTGTTGATTTAATGCAGTCTTTTACCTGCATCGTGTGAGAAGACTTGATTCAATGGGTTTTCTGTGTGCGTTGAATACACTTCCCCTCGCCCATCATGCGAGTGGCTAAGACTTGACAGCAATGGTCAGACGGTACTGACGGCAGGGTTCCAGTACCCTTCTTCCTTCCTCCTTCCTTCTTCTTTCCCTCCTCTTCGACTCTCCTCACAGCTACGTCCTTCCCCCCCCCCTCCCGGGGGCTTCACCTGGAGCACGATCTGGATGGTGCCACGTACTGGTCGAGGCCACGTTCTGGCTGAGACCACGGACGGGATGGTGCCACACGCTGATCGAGGCCACGCCTTGGTCGGGACCGAGGGCTGGTAGAGACGCCCGCCGTCTTGACTGGCCGGCCTGGACCCCCGTCCAGGACCTCCAGTAACAGCTACGTCCCCCCCCCCGGGACACGCCCTTCACTGCCCGCTTGGAAGTCGAGGGTGTCGGCTTTGGGCGACTCCCTGCGAGAACCAACCCGGCTCGGAGCACCTAGTGCGACAGGGTGCTCCCTGCGGACTCGACAGGGGCAGGGATGTGGACGCACTCCGTGGTGTGAGAAAGGGTCAATACTGGAAATATTTCTTTATAATTGTGTACATGCCATATGTGCTGGAACGCCGTAATTGTGATTGTGTACGTCGTATGGTGAAATATTTATTTATAATCGTGCATGTTGTGGGTGTGGGAGTGCTTGATTGCGATTGTGCATGTTGTGTGCGTTGGAATGCTTGATCGTGATTGTGCATGTTGTGTGCGTTGGAATGCTTGATCGTGATTGTGCATGTTGTGTGCGTTGGAGTGCTTGATCGTGATTGTGCATGTTGTGTGCGTTGGAGTGCTTTATTGTGATCGTGCATGGTGCGTGTGTTGGAATGTTTATTTTGCTGGTGTGAATAAATGGGGTGTTGTATCGTAATCTTTATTGTGTGGTCTCTTGCGGAGCGTGCGAGGTCAGTCACTCCCTTCACTCCCACCTAGACCGATCCTGTCAGGGCAGACCTCCAGGGGTCGGTCGTGACATATATATATATATATATATATATATATATATATATATATATATATATCAGCCCTGATGTGGCCCTTTGCGGTCGGCTGGGCTATAAGCAACATTATCTTATATATATATTGTGGATCCATCCTTTTGTATGGATCTGCACCAACATTTCATAGGATTACACTTAGGCCACATTCTATTTTTCCGCCAAGTTTTGTTTAAAGCGATTGGGCAGGTTTTGTTGAAAGCGGTTGGGGAGGTTTTGTTGAAAGCGGTTGGGCTGGTTTTGTTGAAAGCGGTTGGGCAGGTTTTGTTTAAAGCGGTTGGGGAGGTTTTGTTTAAAAAGGTTGGGCAGGTTTTGTTTAAAAAGGTTGGGCAGGTTTTGTTTAAAAAGGTTGGGCAGGTTTTGTTTAAAAAGATTGGGCAGGTTTTGTTTAAAGCGGTTGGGCAGGTTTTGTTTAAAGCGGTTGGGCAGGTTTTGTTTAAAGCGGTTGGGCAGGTTTTGTTTAAAGCGGTTAAGCAGGGTTTTTTTGTGTGTAAACCTGCTGACAGACAAAGAAATGAACGGACACGGATGAAGACATGACCTCTTTGTTGGAGATAACCATCCACTGGTGACGTTTTAGTCCTTAACAATACAAGCAGTGCCTTACACAGCAGAAACAAGATAGACCCGGAAGCAATTCACCGACACACATCAGTGATCAAGACCTTCAAGCCAGCTGAAAATGACAGAAGTCAGACACAAATGGTTATCAACCAGAACCATAACATGCACACAAGTATCTTGACAAAAACAACAGAAAATACTGACAAGACTGCAGCAGCGATATAGGATAGGAACGGTCCCTTCCTTACTGCAATGTGGATTGAATACTGCATCGAAGTGTCGTATTAAGAGAGACAACCAAACACTGTCATACCGGACTGTGCTATAAACACCATGCACGAATGTTGAGATGCTCCAATTTTCCAGGAAGAACTGGAGAAGGTTGTCCACATACTCGAGGGAGACAAGGCACCAAGAGTGACAAAAATATGTTATCTGAAGCGCTAAAGCATGGAGGGCCAGAAATCACCAAGGCACTGACAATTATTTCAGGAGAATGATAATAGGAAATGAAATAATGGACAAAAGAATGAATGCAGTGCCCAGTGGCCTCTTTGTAAGAAAGTGTACATGAAATAGGAAATGAAATAATGGACAAAAGAATGAATGCAGTGCCCAGTGGCCTCTTTGTAAGAAAGTGTACATGAAGTTGTGTCACAACTATGGGATTCTTGGTTTAATTACCCACCCCAGCAAACAATGCTGAAGATCCTCCAGCAAAGATTCAAAGGAAAGTCAAGAAATCATAAAGAAAAGGGAAAGCGTGCACACCAAAACGTAGAAAGCAGACGCAGATCTTCAGCATCAGACTTCTGATGGTGAAGCATCTACAAACTCAGCGTGATCTCTACCACAACTTCATTGACTTAAGAAAAGCCTTTGACTGTGTTTGGCATAAATGGTGATTGGCAAATCATTAGTAACTTCGAGAAAAAAAAACACCCAGCCCAGGTAATTACAGCTTTGTAAACACATGTAAACAATGTACTTCTCCTGAACATAAACCCTGGAGACTATTTTAAGACAACTCTGGGAGTACACCATGGCCGTCTTCTCTCTCCCGTTTTATTTTGTAGTTATCTGGAGATTTCATGCAGGAAGCGTCTGAGGGTCTCAGCACCTTGGTATCCATTTCCTGTTTGAAATCTAAATGTTGCGGATGACATGGACATACAGAACACAGGGAGGTGGATCTCCACAAACTCACCACCTGCCTGAAAAGGCCCAGAGCATATGGAATGATGAGTCAGTTAAGAAAAAGCAACATGCTGATTAAAAGTCTCTGACAAGAAAACGGCGAGGAACAAGGACAGACATTGGGAAAAAAAGTGGACTACCTCATATACATTGGCTAACTTATGAACAAGGGTGGTATATGCAACATATGTTAAAATGAGGTTAAGTCTGATTATTTACACCTTGTTAAAACTCACGAACATTCCCCGTGTTGGGTAAAGCTTATTTACACAGACTCTGCAACTATACAATTGTTAAAGAGAGAGTTACCCTACTTGTTTGATAGTATACAATTGTTGTCGACAGTAGATGGTGTCCGTCGTGTGCTGGATAAGTACAGGAGCCGCACCTTAGACCATCACTGAGATAACTCAGTAGCATTAAAAGTAATGAGTCGCCACATAACGATAACGGTGTTTATCGAAATGAAACTGAATTTATGTGTGGATGTGCATGGGATACAAGCGATGTTATCATGATATTACAAGAGACAAAACAGAAACAAGACTGGAAGTCATCTGGAAATCCAAACGTGTCTGCTTCCCGATGAATATTCAGCTGTACAGGCCATTGATGGTCCCCTGTGCCGTCACTCCCACTCTTTTGATGGGTACATAAGCTGGATATCGACAGCAGAGGTTAAGCGAATAGACATTCCCAGCTTTGTAGTGCAGACTGTTCACACGACTGTGCAAGGAACCTAAAATACTGCCCAGTTGAACATACAGCCTGCAAACACCTTAACCGTAACCCTGTCTTGAAGCGGAATGTGTGCCGCAATGATGCCGTGCTGAAGACTGAAGAAGTCCTGGCTGAAAACTGGATCACTGGACTTTCCACATACCTGTACCTTTTTACTGGATCACTGGACTTTCCACATACCTGTACCTTTTTACTGGATCACTGGACTTTCCACATACCTGTACCTTTTTACTGGATCACTGGACTTTCCACATACCTGTACCTTTTTACTGGATCACTGGACTTTCCACATACCTGTACCTTTTTACTGGATCACTGGACTTTCCACATACCTGTACCTTTTTACTGGATCACTGGACTTTCCACATACCTGTACCTTTTTACTGGATCACTGGACTTTCCACATACCTGTACCTTTTTACTGGATCACTGGACTTTCCACATACCTGTACCTTTTTACTGGATCACTGGACTTTCCACATACCTGTACCTTTTTACTGGATCACTGGACTTTCCACATACCTGTACCTTTTTACTGGATCACTGGACTTTCCACATACCTGTACCTTTTTACTGGATCACTGGACTTTCCACATACCTGTACCTTTTTACTGGATCACTGGACTTTCCACATACCTGTACCTTTTTACTGGATCACTGGACTTTCCACATACCTGTACCTTTTTACTGGATCACTGGACTTTCCACATACCTGTACCTTTTTACTGGATCACTGGACTTTCCACATACCTGTACCTTTTTACTGGATCACTGGACTTTCCACATACCTGTACCTTTTTACTGGATCACTGGACTTTCCACATACCTGTACCTTTTTACTGGATCACTGGACTTTCCACATACCTGTACCTTTTTACTGGATCACTGGACTTTCCACATACCTGTACCTTTTTACTGGATCACTGGACTTTCCACATACCTGTACCTTTTTACTGGATCACTGGACTTTCCACATACCTGTACCTTTTTACTGGATCACTGGACTTTCCACATACCTGTACCTTTTTACTGGATCACTGGACTTTCCACATACCTGTACCTTTTTACTGGATCACTGGACTTTCCACATACCTGTACCTTTTTACTGGATCACTGGACTTTCCACATACCTGTACCTTTTTACTGGATCACTGGACTTTCCACATACCTGTACCTTTTTACTGGATCACTGGACTTTCCACATACCTGTACCTTTTTACTGGATCACTGGACTTTCCACATACCTGTACCTTTTTACGCATGACCAGGACAGAGAACAGTGGAGAGTTCTGACTGTCCAATCATCGTTTAATCAACAATGGAGAGTTCTGACTGTCCAATCATCGTTTAATCAACAATGGAGAGTTCTGACTGTCCAATCATCTTAATCAACAATGGAGAGTTCTGACTGTCCAATCATCGTTTAATCAACAATGGAGAGTTCTGACTGTCCAATCATCTTAATCAACAATGGAGAGTTCTGACTGTCCAATCATCGTTTAATCAACAATGGAGAGTTCTGACTGTCCAATCATCGTTTAATCAACAATGGAGAGTTCTGACTGTCCAATCATCGTTTAATCAACAATGGAGAGTTCTGACTGTCCAATCATCGTTTAATCAACAATGGAGAGTTCTGACTGTCCAATCATCGTTTAATCAACAATGGAGAGTTCTGACTGTCCAATCATCGTTTAATCAACAATGGAGAGTTCTGACTGTCCAATCATCGTTTAATCAACAATGGAGAGTTCTGACTGTCCAATCATCGTTTAATCAACAATGGAGAGTTCTGACTGTCCAATCATCGTTTAATCAACAAAATAACATGCTTCTACATTTAGACATTCTCAAAAGAGGCAAGGTTCTTTTCATAGTTCGAATCATACATCAGATGTTATAATACAGCATGGCAGAGAATGACTCGAATGACCAACTATACCTGCCATAGTCATTCGTGTAGCTGATAGCCATAGTCATCCATGCAGCTGATAGCCATAGTCATCCATGTAGCTGATAGCCATAGTCATCCATGTAGCTGATAGCCATAGTCATCCATGTAGCTGATAGCCATAGTCATCCATGTAGCTGATAGCCATAGTCATCCATGCAGCTCACAGCCCAGCTGACCGCCATGGGCCACATCACAGCCGTCCAGCCATAGTCAGTTCTTGGTGCATTTCGTTGTTTCCATCCAATCAGAGTCACTGAGACACCTTCCAACAAATGTGTCGGTGACTGCTTGCATCAGTCGTCCGGCATGAAAGTGCAGTTTAGCTCTCCCCTCGTGGGTGCTTACGTGTACGCTGTTGATGGTTGGTTGAGCTCTTCTTTTCATAGTATGTCACTGATCTGAAAAACTTGACCAGCGTGCGTGAACTGAAGGGAGAGCTAAACTACACCTGTACGTCTCTGCTTCCCCCTCCCCCCACACTCCGTGCTTCTGGAGCAACCCGTTCAGTTTTTCTTGTCACACAAGTTTTGATGAAAGACGCGTCAATCCTCTTCAATACGATCTGTTGAGGCTCCATGACATGTCTACAGATAAATCAATGTGTGTGTGTGTGTGTGTGTGTGTGTGTGTGTGTGTGTGTGTGTGTGTGTGTGTGTGTGTGTGTGTGTGTGTGATCTCTTGCCCATGCTCATAGAGAAATAGGTCAAGGGGAATCCTGTTTCATTTCTTGGTAGCTGCACAAATATTGCTAAGGAGCCTTTCCACAAACTGCACCATAGTTCTTGAAAGCCGATACCGTTCCTTCACTGCTTGGGTGTCAAAAAGCACGACCTTGATCATTCTTTTCAGCCTTGCAATGGTGAGTTTTTCGTTTTGTATGTAGACCAAATGAACATGCATTTTCCTGGTTCTTGTGTTCAATGTATTATTCACATTGTTTTCTCACCGATAGACAGCAGTTCAATTTTTGACATGTACCACTTCATTGTAGTTGAGCAGGCACAGGTCACATGAAAAAAAAAATCACCGCAAAAAGCTGACCCGCCCTGTAGAACAGAACCAAGAAATACCACAGGCAGCAGCAAATGATGAGATTGCCGCACGTACCGAAGAAGAATCGTGTTGCCTGTATACTGGATGCCCTCCTCGTCTGTAGCATAATGCACAAGCGGTGTATGATGAGTTACCGTCTGTAGCATAATGCACAAGCGGTGTATGATGAGTTACCGTCTGTAGCATAATGCACAAGCGGTGTATGATGAGTTACAAGCGGTGTATGATGAGTTACAAGCGGTGTATGATGAGTTACAAGCGGTGTATGATGAGTTACCATTTGCTGATGATGATGCCGACAACAGATCATTGATACAGTCTTCAGAAAGTTTTCCAGTCTTCAGAAAGTTTTCTTTTAACTGCTGATTAATACTGTGTCATGAAAGTAGTGAGAGTTATAATTTCATGCTAGTAATCAGGAACCTAATAATCTGTCGAGTGCTGCATGGCTTTGTGTTGTTGTTGTTTTAAACACGGACGGCAAAATCTTGCAATTTTCCAAAACCCAACAGGATGATAAAGGACAAGATTGCAATTGGTGTCCGTGATAATACTGCTAGAGGAAACTTTCTCCAAATTGAAACGTTAACGTTGCAGAAAGCTGTCAATGACTACAAGGCCAATGGAACATTGAAATGTTAACGTTGCAGAAAGCTGTCAATGACTACAAGGCCAATGGAACATTGAAATGCTAACGTTGCAGAAAGCTGTCAATGACTACAAGGCCAATGGAACATTGAAATGCTAACGTTGCAGAAAGCTGTCAATGACTACAAGGCCAATGGAACATTGAAATGCTAACGTTGCAGAAAGCTGTCAATGTCTACACGGCCAATGGAACATTGAAATGCTAACGTTGCAGAAAGCTGTCAATGTCTACACGGCCAATGGAACATTCAGGACGTAGACACAAGCAGTATCTATCACTGGAAATACAGGTAGAACAAAATGTGTACAAGTTTGGATTCGAAAGAGGAATTTGTAGTGAGTTTCTGAGAGTCCAAATCTGTGATTTCTTTGAGGCACCAACGGTTGAACATTCGTCTTTGTCCTTTTCTGGTTTGTTTGTTTTTTTACTTGTGTGGTATTGCATTAAGCATGTTAAAGAAACAAAATCTGCGACTCGTTAAGGTGTTATGGTAGCCAGTGCCACGGCCGTAGTGAAAACTTAAAAAAAATGTTCTGCGAGCTGTCTTTAACTGAAGGTCCAGCAACAATCAAGTCACAAGTCTTACACACTGTGAATAGTGCACGTTGTAGAATGTTGAAGCGTGATAAAGATGACACAGCAGCAGTGCCCATTTAGCACTGTACGAAGCCTTCAGCGCCGTGAAGTGCCCTGCAGCCAAGTGCGGTCATTTAACACGCGAAGTGAACGGCAGTACGGGGTCATGTCCTCAGCGTTGCCATTCTCTGGAGTTGATGACGCCACGAAGATGCAGAGCCAGGGAAGTGGTGAGACCTCCAGACAGCCGCTTCTCTCCTTCACTATCGATGAGAAGGAGAATCGCAGCAGAACACCTGGCGCGCGCTGCGGCGGAAGGAGTAGGACATGAGACTATACAGCACTGGGTTCAAGGCCGAGTTGAGGAAGAACAGCAACTGGAAACACACCACAAAAACAGCAACTGGAAACACACCACAAAAACAGCAACTGGAAACACACCACAAAAACAGCAACTGGAAACACACCACAAAAACAGCAGCTGGAAACACACCACAAAAACAGCAGCTGGAAACACACCACAAAAACAGCAGCTGGATACACACCACAAAAACAGCAGCTGGATACACACCACAAAAACAGCAACTGGAAACACACCACAAAAATAGCAACTGGAAACACACCACAAAAATAGCAACTGGAAACACACCACAAAAACAGCTGGAAACACACCACAAAAACAGCAGCTGGAAACACACCGCAAAAACAGCAGCTGGAAACACACCACAAAACACCACAAAAACAGCAGCTGGAAACACACCACAAAAACAGCAGCTGGAAACACACCGCAAAAACAGCAGCTGGAAACACACCACAAAACACCACAAAAACAGCAGCTGGAAACACACCACAAAAACAGCAGCTGGAAGCACACCACAAAAACAGCAGCTGGAAACACACCACAAAAACGGCAGTTAGAAACACACCACGAAAACAGCAGCTGGAAACACACCACAAAAACAGCAGCTGGATACACACCACAAAAACAGCAGCTGGATACACACCACAAAAACAGCAGCTGGATACACACCACAAAACACCACAAAAACAGCAGCTGGAAACACACCACAAAAACAGCAGCTGGATACACACCACGAAAACAGCAGCTGGAAACACACCACAAAAACAGCAGCTGGATACACACCACAAAAACAGCAGCTGGATACACACCACAAAGACAGCAGCTGGAAACACACCACAAAACACCACAAAAACAGCAGCTGGAAACACACCACAAAACACCACAAAAACAGCAGCTGGAAACACACCACAAAAACAGCAGCTGGAAGCACACCACAAAAACAGCAGCTGGAAACACATCATACTATCTGTTTGAATCCACAGACAAAGACATTCAAACAACACTTTTATCGTAATATTACATTTTGGAGTTTAGTCAGAAGAAAACTTTTAAGAACTGAAAAAGAAGATGCTGTAATTCCGTAATATAGCAGGTCTACATTAAAGTGAAAAAAATATATCTAAAAAAAATTGTCGGTGAAAAATTATATCGTAATTTCCGTACGGATTTCATCATCTCGCAAAATATTATAATTTTGATTAAAATTTGTCTAGAAATTCAAATGATGCTAATGCCATAACAGATATCATCAGGTTTTTATCTAATTTTCTAACACATTACTTGTGCATCAAGAAAAAATATACGTTTTAATCACACGTCTCATTAAGACCATATCTTTTATAAATCAGACTGTATTCCATGTCTTTTATGTGACAGCGTTTGTCGGAAATAATCTTGATTTAAAAAAAATCAGTCAGAGCACTCAATGTTAGACCTTTATATTCGTCAAAAAGATTTAATACAACAACCAGCTTACATCAGCGTGGAATAACGTCACGAGTACAAGATTGTCAAGCTGACCTAAATTTGATATCAACAAATGAAACACATTTTTCATACAGCTAGGGTCGAACAAATAGGTAGCATTTAAGAGATACTTGTTATGTTTGTTTGGATGTTCTAATGGAAGATGTTTTGACCTTTTTTATGGAATAAATGGAGAAAAAAAGTTCATTCCCGAGTGGCAACGATTATTTATGGAAATTATCCTTTGAAGATTTGAATCTGACAGTCAAGTTCTGTTTGTCAATCTAATGTCTGGGGATTAAAAAAAATTCTTTTTAATGATCTCATCTTGTGATTTTGGAAATTCGAACGATGAAATGACAACTGTTGATTCTGGTGATCTGTCATCAATCTGAATCACAGAAAATGGCTTATCTAGAGGGAGGCGGGGAAGGGGGTACTGCTACCTTCACGGACCAACAGGTCATTCCCATGATGATCCGGACCTTTGACCAAAATGGGCGGTAAGAAAACTTAGTTTCTGGACCTTGAAAATTCCATCGCTTGATAATTCAATGCTTAGTCATACATCTATACACATCCAGTGCCCACATGTTTTCTCCGAGCGAGGATTTCAGTTTTTCGTGGTGCAAGAAAATATGTTGCCAGCCTGGTCTTTTGAACTATGCCCCCCTTCATTCCACACAGTTAACCCATTTTTGCCCAGATTTTGCTGTTAAAATTCATAACACGTGTTTTCCTTGTTACCCAAGAATGCCGCTTCTCATAGTTACTGGAGTTATTTGCACTTATCCCATCGGGTTAAATAATCATTTTGTGCACACTTAACCAAATGCTGAAGAATATTTCATGTACACACTCCTACATAATCAGACCAATGGCCAACACAGGTTAAACTATTTCAATCAGAGATTTCTTTTTGGTTTACCTGGGACACGAAGTCGAGGATGCCAACAGGTGTGTGCACCAGCTGGACCCTCAGGCCGTAGCGCAGCAGGAGTCTGACGTGAAACGGCAGAACGCAGCACGCGAAGACCAGCAGCACGGCAAGCAGAAGCCGGATCACTTTACGGCGAGCCTGCAGCACACGATGCGCCGTGACCTGGTAGCGGCAGGTGGGGGCGGTGCTGGCAGCGACCCCGGAACGGATGGCGTACACCCCGTCCCGCATCCTCCCCGTGTTGATCCCGGGCAGCCTGGCCACGCCGCCGCTGACCGCAGGCGTTGAAGGGTTAAGGGGCGTGGCGGAGGACGAAGGTACCCCCCTCTTCGGGTGGACGAGACAACGTACAGGCTCAGGACCTCGCGCCGGGAAGGACGAGGCAGCGGCGGTGGCGTTGAGTTCCTGAGCAGCCTCGGCTCGGCAGGCGAGGAGCAGGGGCCTGTTGACGTCGGGGACAGCTCCGCAGGGTTCTGCGCCGTTTGGGTCTGCACCTGGTTTGTGCGCCTTGGACACGGAGCTGGAGCTGCAGCTGGTGTGGCTGGTGTGGCTGGTGATGCTGCTGTTGCGGCTCTCCACGTCTGAGAGAAAAAAAAAAGTTTATGATTGGCCGATCTCAGGGACACGCAACGACATTTTCATTTTAGTTCTGTGCACGTGCATGAAGGAGCACTTTAAAAAGTCAACTGTTTCAATCGATGAAGTCATTTCATGTGCCTTTAGCTGTACATGGTTTCATCGTACATAAACAGTTTATCTACAAAAATTGCTTTGCCAGTAAATAATTTTTAAATGCTCTGTAGTTTATATAGTGCTATATAAAATGTGTGTTTCCACTGAATGGAAAAGCAGTTCTTTTTCAATTCATCTAAAATATTAATGACAACATACTAGGAAATCTATGTGTCTGGGACGTGGACTCTGACAGCTGAACTTGAGAGAAGGATTCAGGCATTCGACATGAGATGCTTCCGCAATATCTTGGCATCTCATACAAAGACCACATTACCAACTTAGAGGTCCATACCAGAGTAAGGCAAGCCATTAGACCATAGGAAGACCTGTTGTCCACAGTGAAAAGAATGGAAACGAGATAGTATGGCCATGTATCAAGATCAGCAGGACTTTCCAAAACCATTCTCCAAGGAACAGTGCGAGGATACAAAAGCAGAGGAAGACAGAGAAAGAGATGGGGGACAACATCAGTGCATGGACTGGCCTCACACTCAGCAACTGCCTGACAGCGTCTGAGAACCGGGAGGAGTGGAGGAAGCTGGTTGTGAAGTCTTCTGTGGCGCCTCAACGGTCTTCAAGATTTCAGGATAGGTGAAGGTGACCAGGAGATCAAAGAGAAAAATGAAGACCCTGCTGGTCTCTGAAGAAGAGCAATCATCGCAGAGTAAATTGTGGCCAAGGAAGACATGGTGAGAACGTAAGCACCCAGTAGTGTTCATGACGTCCAGCCTCACAGAGCCACCAGAAACAACGAACCATTCTCCCATGGCCTTTTCTGATATGTACAACACTCGTGCCATAATATTAACGGATTCAATCCTAACAAGAACAAAGCAGTTTGGGATGGATGCTAAATCACCATCCCCAGCTAAATCACCTGACAGGCATGATTCATGTCTTTATATCCCCAGCTAAATGACCTGACAGGCATGATTCATGTCTTTATATTCCCAGCTAAATGACCTGACAGGCAGTGATTGATGTCTTTATATCCCCAGCTAAATGACCTGACAGGCATGATTCATGTCTTTATATCCCCAGCTAAATCACCTGACAGGCATCATTCATGTCTTTATCCCCAGCTAAATCACCTGACAGGCAGCGATTCATGATTCATGTCTTTATCCACCTCACAGGCATGATTCATATCTTTATCCACAGCTAAATGACCTGACAGGCAGCGATTGATGTCTTTATATCCGCAGCTAAATGACCTGACAGGCAGCGATTCATGATTCATGTCTTTATATCCCCAGCTAAATGACCTGACAGGCAGCGATTGATGTCTTTATATCCGCAGCTCACCTTTGGTCTTGAAAGTAAAATGCCTACCAAGCGTCAGTCCACCTTTGACCTTGATGTGTTAAAATGCCTGATAAGCTTCCCCTCACCTTCAGACAGGGTGAGTAAGATATCTGATAAGCCCCGGCTCACCTTTGGTCTTGATGAGCAGTAAGTAAAATACCTCATAAGCCTCAAGTCACATTGGGTCTTAAAATGTAAACTACCTGACAAGCTTCCGCTCACCTTTGGCCTTAGTGAGAAAAATACATGATTAGCCCTGGTCCATCGTAGGTGAAGTGCCTAGTAAACTTCAGCTCATATTTGCTTTTAGTGAGTAAACTACCTGATGAACCTCAGCTCAGTTTTGGTCTCGATGAACAAAATGCCTAACAAGCCTCGGATCACCTCTGGTCTCTGTGAGTGAACTACTTGATAAATTTCAGCTGTTGGTCTTAGTCAGCAAAAATACCTGATGGGCACCAGGCTACCTTTCATCTTTTAATGAATAAAAAAGCTGATGAAGCTAAGCTCTATTTGGTCTTGATGAGTAAGATACCTTATGAAGCTGAGCTCTGGTCTTAATGAGTGAGATACCTGATAAACTGAGCTGTGTTTGGTCTTAATGAGTAAGATACCTGATGAAGCTGAGCTGTGTTTGGTCTTAATGAGTAAGATACCTGATGAAGCTGAGCTGTGTTTGGTCTTAATGAGTAAGATACCTGATGAAGCTGAGCTGTGTTTGGTCTTAATGAGTAAGGTACCTGATGAAGCTGAGGCCTGTTTGGTCTTAATGAGTAAGATACCTGATGAAGCTAAGCTGTGTTTGGTCTTAATGAGTAAGATACCTGATGAAGCTGAGCTGTGTGTGGTCTTAATGAGTAAGATACCTGATGAAGCTGAGGCCTGTTTGGTCTTAATGAGTAAGATACCTGATGAAGCTGAGGTCTGTTTGGTCTTGATGAGTAAGATACCTGATGAAGCTGAGGCCTGTTTGGTCTTAATGAGTAAGATACCTGATGAAGCTGAGGCCTGTTTGGTCTTAATGAGTAAGATACCTGATGAAGCTGAGGTCTGTTTGGTCTTGATGAGTAAGATACCTGATGAAGCTGAGCTGTGTTTGGTCTTGATGAGTAAGATACCTGATGAAGCTGAGCTGTGTTTGGTCTTGATGAGTAAGATACCTGATGAAGCTGAGCTGTGTTTGGTCTTGATGAGTAAGATACCTGATGAAGCGGAGCTGTGTTTGGTCTTGATGAGTAAGATACCTGATGAAGCTGAGGTCTGTCTGGTCTTGATGAGTAAGATACCTGATGAAGCTGAGCTGTGTTTGGTCTTGATGAGTAAGATACCTGATGAAGCTGAGCTGTGTTTGGTCTTGATCACCTTCAGCTCACCTTTGTTCTTGCTCTCGTGGTCAGTCCTCTTGCCCTCCAGCCCTCCGGCAGGTGTAGTCCTGCCTGTTCCGCTTCCCTCCGCCCTGCAAGACATCAAGCCATTCCATTTCTTATTCAGCAATTCCATCTCTGCTCAGCTGCTGTACCTGTTTCTGTTTTTTCTTTTCTTTGTTTACATTGCCATCTATCGTCATTATCAGGCAACACGATTTCCCAGAATTTATTTTTTCAAAGAATCGTTTCAACCGAAGTGAGGAAGCCCATGAGAAAAAAAAAAGTAAAACAAAACAATGAAAAACTGCAGAAACAAAAGAAGAGGGAGAAGAGGTGAAGATGAAGAAGCTGAAAAAAGAAGAGAAGGAGGAAGAAGAGAAGAAGAAGAAGAAGAAGAAGAAGAAGAAGAAGAAGAAGAAGAAGAAGAAGAAGGAGGAGGAGGAGGAGGAGAGCAGGAGGAGCAGGAGGAGCAGGAGCAGGAGCAAGAGCAAGAGGAGCAGAAGGAGGAGGATGAAGAGGAGAAAAAGTTGATGATGATGATGATGATGATGATGATATGATGATGATGATGATGATGATGGTGATGGTGAAGAAGAAGAAGAAGAAGAAGAAGAAGAAGAAGAAGAAGAAGAAGAAGAAGAAGAAGAAGAAGAAGAAGAAGAAACAGAAGAAGAAGAAGAAGAAGAATTGAGAAACATTCAGTAACGACGTATTCCATCGCTTAATCACGGTCGATATCACCATTCCGAAAACGGAATGTGGCTACCTACATGAGACGGTCACAAATGTAAAAAAAAAAATCTTACCAGTGGTCAACCTCTTAGTGGAAGCCGAGAAATGAAGAAAGAAAGGCTGTCAACAACGACAGCTTGACGTCAACGGCAGAAGCAGAGTCCGGTCCTGTGGCTTTTGTAGGTAATCGTTCCTTCCCCTTCCCCTCCCGACCCCCTTTCCCACGCGTCCTACACCCGAGCAACATCCATTTGCCTTAAATCTACTTCCAAACACCTTTCCCTTCTCTTTCCCCCCTTTCCCCTCTCCCTCCGTCCCCCGCCCTTACGCTCGTTTAACACCACTCCCTTTTGCCGCCTCAGACCCGCTTCAAATGCGGACATCGCTTCGTTTCGCCATACTGTTGCATCAAAAATGCCATGGTTATGACTGACTAGTACAAAGATCATTCCTGTTGATCCGCCTAGTATACTAATGAATCACCATGCTAAACTTGGAGAAGATCAAATGAAAATGGATTTGATTATGGAGCAAAAAGACAGACAGACAGACAGACAGACAGACAGACACACACACACACACACACACACACACACACACACACACACACACACACACATACACACACACACACACACACACACACACACACGGAACGCGATAGATAGATAGATAGATAGATAGATAGATAGATAGATAGATAGATAGATAGATAGATAGATAGATAGATAGATAGATAGATAGATAGAAAGACAGATAAAGACATAGGTATGGATAATCTCATGGACAACTGTGTTCATGACGCAAATATTTATGACAATTATCATTAGAAAGGAAAGAAAAGCTCAACAAACAATTCAACACACACATTTATAAGACAATTATCATTAGAAAGGAAATAAAAGCTCAACAAACAATTTAACAGACAGCACCAGTGTATCAGAAAATTATTATAAGAACAGGGGGATCATTTCTTTAGAAAAAAATCTGCTGACGATACAAAGATTTTCAATGCAAACTCTGGAGGAAAAAAAAGTGGAACACAGACGACAGATGAGGAGAGCATAAGTTGGCATACCCCCCCCCCCCCCCCCCCCCCCCCCCCCCCCCCCCATTTCCGTTCCTTCATCCTTCCCTTTCTTTTCGTGGTAGGCTGCTCTAAATAAATTGAGTAAACTGTACCTTGCTTAAGTGCGTTACTGAAGGAAAAGGACAACGACAACAATACTTTCCGTCCCTCTTCTTCCTCTTGCATAATGGCAACGATTTAAAGGCTAGGTGGACGTACACATAGAGCTCTGACTAGGAATATGTCCCTCGAATCCAAGCAGTATCGCTGTCATCCAAAAAGATCTGGTATCCCGACTCCCAATTCCGGGTTTCCGCACAAAAGTAGCAATACCGTAGTGCGCATGTAGATGTCGTGGATAAAAGGGAAAACAACAATCCCAGATTTACCGTTATTGCTATCTTCCTAGGGCTGTTAATTGTTAGATTAAAAAAAGGGAGGAGGGAGGGAAAACAACAATCACAGATTTACCGTTATTGCTATCTTCCTAGGGCTGTTAATTGTTAGATTAAAAAAAGGGAGGAGGGAGGGGCGGGAACAATTATTATCCTAAAGGGGGGCCGGAATAGCTTAGATGGTAGAGCGCCGGACTCGTCATCTTGGGGTTGCGGGTTCGAATCTTCGCCGGGCCGTTTCGGTACAGGGGATTTTTCCCTCGGAGTTAACATTGGTTCTGACTCCATTTCTCAAACAGTCCTTCGAATGAGACTATAAACCGAGGTTCCGTGTGTGAACGCACGCATAACATCTTGCCACACGTCAAATCCCATCACCAGAGAAGGCCAGTTTGGCCGTTGGTATGGATGGCACGTTACACGTTACACATAGCATGCACCTTCCCCGAAGATGGAGTATAGCTGCCTTCATGGCGGGATAAAAAACGGTCAAAACACACAAAACTCCACTCCCTTTGTTGGGTAGATGGGATTAATCCTTGCCTGTCTCTATAGGGAGTGTCCGCATGAGTATCAGCCTGCGTACGCAAAAAAAAAAGAAGGGGAAAAAATCCTAAAGAAAACAGAAAAAAAACAACAACAGTTGTTGTTACAGCCATAACAACTGATTTCCTTAGCGTGACTGATTTCCTTACTGATAATGACTTGCGTTCTCTATGAAGACCGGGAAAACCCTAAGCTATCATAGCTGTTGACAATAATGTGCTCTCTGTCTGCCTATCTGTCTGTCTGTCAGTCTGTCTCTCTCTCTCTCTCTCTCTCTCTCTCTCTCTCTCTCTCTCTCTCTCTCTCTCTCTCTCTCTGTACCTGCCCCCTCCCCCCTCCCTCTTTCTGCTTCGTCCTGGTCTCTAAAATTGTCACAGAATGTTTGCCGTACAGTCGCAGTTCGGGCAGCAGCGTGTTACGTCATGCTGATGTGGGGATGTCAAGCAGTGTAATGGGTCATCGCCCTGTATGTGGATTAGGTCAAGCAGCGTAATGGGTCATCGCCCTGTATGTGGATTAGGTCAAGCAGTGTAATGGGCCATCGCCCTGTATGTGGATAAGGTCAAGCAGTGTAATGGGTCATCGCCCTGTATGTGGATTAGGTCAAGCCGTTCACACTCCGTGGGGATGTTAAGCAGCGTAGTGGGTCATCGCCCTGTATGTGGATTAGGTCAAGCTGTTCATACTCCGTGGGGATGTTAAGCAGCGTAATGGGTCATCGCCCTGTATGTGGATTAGGTCAAGCAGCGTAATGGATCATCGCCCTGTATATGGATTAGGTCAAGCTGTTCATACTCCGTGGGGATGTGAAGCAGCGTAATGGGTCATCGCCCTGTATGTGGATTAGGTCAAGCAGCGTAATGGGTCATCGCCCTGCATGTGGATTAGGTCAAGCAGCGTAATGGGTCATCGCGCTGTATGTGGATTAGGTCAAGCAGCGTAATGGGTCATCGCGCTGTATGTGGATTAGGTCAAGCAGCGTAATGGGTCATCGCGCTGTATGTGGATTAGGTCAAGCAGCGTAATGGGTCATCGCCCTGTATGTGGATTAGGTCAAGCAGCGTAGTGGGTCATCGCCCTGTATGTGGATAAGGTCAAGCAGCGTAATGGGTCATCGCCCTATATGTGGATTCGGTCAAGCAGCGTAGTGGGTCAACGCCCTGTATGTGGATTAGGTCAAGCCGTTCACACTCCGTGGGGATGTCAAGCAGCGTAGTGGGTCATCGCCTGTTTGGATTAGGTCAAGCCGTTCACATCGTGGCAACAGGTAAGGGAGCGAGTGGAAGGCAAGCGTAACGGGGTGAACGTGGGCACCCATGACGGGGATAGGTGCACAGGAGAACCCCGAGCAAGAACATGGACCTGGGACAATGTTAACAGGGAGGTGGCAGATGGTGGGGGAGGGCAGGGAGGGGAGAGACAGAGATACAGGAGAAGAGGAGACAGTGTTGGGCAGAGAAACATGAGGAGGAAAAAGCAGGCAGCAAAACAGAGGGAACGGGAAGTGAAAGGGAGCAGGAGGGAGGGAAGGCAGGGAAGGGGGAGGACAGAGCACAGGGAGGAGAAGGGGAAGTGGGTAACAGGGGAGAGAAAGAGAGGAAAAAGACAGGCAGAGAAGGACAGAGACATGGAGGGAGGAGGGAGATTGCGAGGGCAGGAAGGGGAAGACAGAGGGGAGAGTCCAGAGGGCAGAGACAGAGGGCAGAGTAAGAGGGGAGAGAAGGACAGGGGAGAGCAGAGGCAGAGACAGAGGGGGAGACAGAGGGGAGCGAAGGGGCAGAGACGAGGGAGAGTCAGAGGGCAGGACAGAGGGAGAGACAGAGGGAGACAGGAGGGGCAGAGACAGAGGGAGAGACAAGGGCAGAGACAGAGGGAGAGCAGAGGGCAGACAGAGGAGAGACAAGGACCTAGGGATCAGGGTAGAGACGTACACTGGGGAAGCAGTGGGGGCAGCGTGGGGATAGGAGCGACACGAGGCAGGTCACAGGGCGATCAAGGGAGCCTGGAGGGAGAACAGAGGGGAGAAACGGAAGTGCAAGTAGAAAGCAGGGGAGGAGAGGGGTGGGCAAGGAAGGCGGGGAGAAGATTAGGAGGAGAGAAGACAGGTGGGCAGGGAAGAGACAGGAGGGAAAGAGGACAGGCAGGAAAACAGAGAGAACAGAGGAGAGAGGAGAAGTGCGAGGACGAGGGGGAAAGTGGGCAGGAGGGGGAAGGCAGAGGGGGAGGGGGCAGGAAGGGTGAGAGAAAGTGACGGAAGGAAGAGGAGGAGGAGACAGTGGAGGAGACGAGGTGGGAGGATGAAGGAAGGTGGCAGAGACAGACAGAGGGAGGGCAGAGCAGAGGCGAGACAGGGGAGAGACAGAGGGAGAGACAGAGGGGCAGAGACAGAGGGGCAGAGACAGAGGGCAGAGACAGGGGAGACAGAGGGGAGAGAGACAGAGGGGAGAGACAGAGGGAAGACAGGAGGGCAGAGACAGAGGGACAGAGAGAGGGCAGAGAGAGGGCAGAGGGCAGAGGACAGAGGGAGAGACACAGGGAGAGACAGGAGAGCGAGGGAGGACAGAGGGAAACAGGAGACAGAGGGAGAGACAGAGGCAGGACAGGGAGACAGAGGGGAGAGACAGAGGGCAGAGACAGGGGGGACAGAGGCAGAGGGCAGAGACAGGGGAGAGACAGGGGAGACAGAGGAGACAGGGAGAAGAGGGAGAGACAGAGGGCAGAGACAGAGGGCAGAGACAGAGGGAGACAAGAGGCAGAGCAGAAAGGACGAGGAGAGGACAGAGGAGACAAGAAGACGAGGAGAGACAGAGGGAGAGACAGAGGAGAGCAGGAGGAGAGACAGAGGAGACAGAGGAGACAGAGGCAGAGACGAGAGAGACAGAGGGACGAGACAGGGGCAGAGACAGAGGGCAGAGCAGAGGGGAGACAGGGAGAACAGAGGGCAGAGACAAGGGCAGAGACAAGGGCAGAGACAGAGGGGCAGAGGGCAGACAGAGGGACAAGGGAAAACACAGGGCAGACGGACAGAGACGAGGCAGAGACAGGGCAGACAGAGGAGCAGAGGGGAGAGCAGAGGGACAGGCAGAGACAGAGGGAGAGAGACAGGGGCAGAGACAGAGGGAGAGAGACAGAGGGAGAAGAGGGAGAGACAGGGGGGAGGACAGGGGGAGACAGAGGGCAGAGACAGGAGAGGGCAGAGACAGGGGAGAGACAGAGGGAGAGACAGAGGGGAGAGACAAGGGAGAGACAAGGGGAGAGAGGGCAGAGACAGAGGGCAGACAGGGCAGAGAAGAGGGAGACAGAGGGGCAGAGGGGAGACGAGGGAGAGACAGAGGGCAGAGACAGAGGACAGAGACAGAGGGGCAGAGGGAGAGAGGGAGAGACAGAGGGCAGAGACAGAGGGGAGCAGAGGGAGAAAAGAGGGGAGAGACAGAGGGGAGAGACAGAGGGAGGCAGAGGACGAGACAGGGAGACAGAGGGAGAGACAGAGGGGAGAGGAGACAGGGAAACGGCAGAGACAGAGGGGGAGACAGAGGGAGAGACAGAGGGAGAGAGGCACAGAGGGAGAGACAGAGGGCAGACAGAGAGAGACGCAGGCAGAGCAAGGGAGAGACAGAGGGAGAGGCAGAGACAGAGGGGAGCAGTCAGAGGGGGACAGAGGGAGAGACAGACGGGAGACAGACGGCAAGAAGGCAGAGACAGAGGGGAGCAGAGGGAGAGAGGCAGAGACAGACGGCAGAGACAGAGGAGAGACAGAGGGGAGAGAAGAGGGCGAGGACAGAGGGAGAGACAGGAGAGACAGAGGGGAGAGACAGAGGGGAGAGGGAGGACAGAGCAGAGACAGAGAGGACAAGGAGACAGGAAGGACAGAGAGACGAGACAGAGGCAGAGACAGGGGCAGAGACAGAGGGCAGAGACAGAGACAGAGGGGAGCAGAGGACAAGGAGAGCAGAGCAAGACAGAGGACGAGAAGGGCAGAGGAGCAGAGGGCAGAGACAGAGGGCAGAGACAGAGGGCAGAGACAGAGGGACAGAGGACAGAGGCAGAGACAGACGGGCAGAGACAGAGGACAGGACAGAGGCAAGGACAGAGACAGAGGGCAGAGACAGAGGAAGAGACAGGGGCAGAGACAGAGGAGGCAGAGACAGAGGGAGAGACAGAGGGCAGAGACAAGAGAGCAGAGACAGAGACAGAGGGAGAAGAGAAGAGGGGAGGCAGACAAGGACAGAGACAGAGACAGGACAGAGGGGGGAAGAGCAGAGACAGAGTGGGACAGAGACAGAGGGCAGAGCAGAGGGCAGGACGAGGGCAGAGACAGGGGAAGAAGGAAGAGCAGAGGGCAGCAGCAGGCAGAGACAAGGACAGAGACAGAGGGAGAGCAGAGGGCAGAGCAGAGGGGAGAGACAGAGGGGAGGACAGAGGGAGAGCAGAGGGCAGAGCAGAGGGCAGAGACAGAGCAGAGAGAGGCAGAGGAGAGACAGAGGCAGAGACAGAGGACAGAGCAGAGGGAGAGTCAGAGGCAGAGACAAGGGGAGAGAGGGGAGAGACAGAGGAGAGACAGAGGGCAGAGCAGAGGGAGAGACAGAGGGAGAGACAGAGGAAGAGACAGAGGGGAGACGCAGAGGGCGAGACAGAGGGCAGAGGAAGACGAGGCAGGACAGAGGAGGGCAGGAGCAGAGGGCAGAGACAGAGGGCAGAGAAGAGGGAGACAGAGGGCAGAGACAGAGGGCAGAGACAGAGGGGAGAGACAGGGGTAAAGGTGCATAGTACAGACAGTGGGTGGTAGAGGGAGACAGAAGGAAGAATGAGAGGGAGAGAGAAAGTGGCAGAAAGACAAGACACAGTGAAAGACAGTGATGAAGGGAGACAAAGATAGACAGATACACTTATTGATTGATAGATATTCTTTATTGCCAAGGGTAACAGAATAAGCAAGAAGATGTTTTTCCCAATTGATCCTTGTCCCTTCAGGGACTAAGGATACTAACAGAGAGAGAGAGAGAGAGAGAGAGAGAGAGAGAGAGAGAGAGAGAGAGAGAGAGAGAGAGAGAGAGAGAGAGATTCAGATTCAGATTCAGATGATTTAATCATTTAAGGTCATAGCCCCATATGAAAGGGGCGATAACAATATTACAAGATCATTATCATAAAGGCAGCAGTATCACGAGTCCTTTCAATTACAAAATGCAGAGAGAGAGAGAGAGAGAGAGAGAGAGAGGAGAGAGAGAGAGAGAGAGAGAGAGAGAGAGAAAAGAGAGAGAGAGAGAGAGAGAGAGAGAGAGAGAGAGAGAGAGAGAGCGATACATGGACAGTGCCTAATACCGAGTCATAGACTGAAACAGCGTTAAGTCAGCAAAAGCGGAAGACAGAGGTAGAGAGAGGCAAAGACACAGGAAGATATATATATATATATATATATATATATATATTATATATATATTATATATATATATATATATATATATATATATATATACATATAAATACAGAAAGACAGAACGGTATATGAATTTCTTTGTATGCATCTATATAAAGAAACTCATAGATAGGCAGATACAGACAAACAGAAATGTGGACAACTGTAGAGCGACAGATACAGAGACATACATGGAAGAGTGGACCTCCATAACTTGCATGCCTGTATCCGTCCCCCACGTCTTTACGAAGAGACAGCGCTACTGAACTAAGGTGACTTTCATGTTTTAAAACAAAGAGACAACGCTGATGTACTGTATCTGCCTAAGTTGTCCAAAGGTTTGGGCAAATTGGGATTATATGGAAAAAAAATCGGGCGGCTCGGGGAGACCCGATTTGCGCATTTCAATAAATAAAGAATTTGGACAAATCCGATCACAGCACCAAGCCCTAGGTCTATTTGAGATGGTGCCTAGGTGTCCTTGTGCTGACAGGACCTGTATCACAATCATGCGTATTATCGCATTCCATGTCCTGTATATTATAATATGGCAGACCCTTCAGTTCGTTGGTCTGTTCGTTGCAGAACTTTTAGCCTGTCAGCACTCATTCCGGTTTTACAGTACAAAGCCACACTCAGGTCCATTCGGTTGCATCGCCAGCACCAGCGGTCCACAGGTGGCAAAAAGTATCAGGCCTGCATGAGGCATCCCGACAGAGGAGACACTGCACTGTTCCTGAGTTTCTGCGGTGGTGCTCAGTGGCTGCCTGTTCTGATCCTTCATAAATAAAGGACACCATCATCACGACAACTAGGACACCATCATCACGACAACTAGGACACCATCATCACGATAACTAGGACACCATCATTACGACAACTAGGACACCATCATGACGACAACAACTAGGACACCATCATCACGACAACTAGGACACCATCATCACAACAACTAGGACACCATCATCACGACAACAACTAGGACACCATCATCACGACAACAACTAGGACACCATCATCACGACAACTAGGACACCATCATCAGGACAACTAGGACACCATCATCACGACAACTAGGACACCATCATCACGACAACACTAGGACACCATCATCACGACAACTAGGACACCATCATCAGGACAACTAGGACACCATCATCACGACAACTAGGACACCATCATCACGACAACTAGGACACCATCATCACGACAACTAGGACACCATCATCACGACAACTAGGACACCATCATCAGGACAACAACTAGGACACCATCATCACGACAACAACTAGGACACCATCATAGCGACAACAACTAGGACACCATCATCACGACAACAACTAGGACACCATCATCACGACAACTAGGACACCATCATCACGACAACAACTAGGACACCATCATCACGACAACAACTAGGACACCATCATCACGACAACAACTAGGACACCATCATCACGACAACAACTAGGACACCATCATCACGACAACAACTAGGACACCATCATCACAACAATAACTGCTTGAGAGCTGAACCGACGTAAGCGTGCACCCTCCTTCAGAAAGGGCCACCACGTCCATCCAACGACAGCCCCCATGAACTCGATTTCAACGACCTTGATCCGAGCTCACCATAGGCATGAGGTAAAGAAGAAATGGAAACATTTGTCACCGTGAGAGCAGGACGTGAAGGGCCAGACATTTTGAGACATTTGTAGGATGAAAAATGAAGACGAGGATAATGAAGATGATGCCAGTTTGGCCGTTGGTATGGATGACACGTTACACATAGCATGCACCCTGCTTGAAAAATGGAAAGAATGAAGGAAGCAAGGAAATTGAGTGAACGATATTGAACGATATTGACTGGATGACACGGGAAACGACTGCATGAAGCGCCAGCTGGCAGCTCTTCAGTCGGCACTACCCAGGTAGGCAGTCCGTTGTGTAAACGAGTGTGGATTGTTAAGCGCTTAGAGCTTGGTCTCCAGCCGAGAATAGGCGCTATATAAGTATTCATTATTATTATTATTATTATTATGGTCCGGAGTTCCCGCTTGGTCTAAGACTATGGCCTGCTGTACTCTACGCTTCCTGCCATGATCTAAATTCTGTATTGTTTCAACCAAGATTAGGAGATACAGGCACCTGCAGTGCTGGTCACAGAATATTAGCAATACTGTCTGATACCTATTGAGTGGAGGAAGCTCCATTGTGCGGTTCCAATCTTTCCTTTACAGTCCA
>CM031606.1:8195925-8198425 GCA_018398815.1 Conus ventricosus
AGAGGAGAGGAGAGGGAGGAGAGGAGGGGGAGAGGGAGAGGGGAGAGGGAGGGGAGAGGAGAGGAGGAGAGGGGAGAGGGGAGAGGGGAGAGGGAGAGAGGGGGAGAGGAGAGGGGAGAGGAGAGAGGAGAGAGGAGGGAGAGGGGAGAGGGGAGGAGGGAGAGGAGAGAGGAGAGGGGAGAGAGAGGAGAGGGAGAGAGACATGAGAGAGGGGAGAGGGGAGAGGAGAGAGGGGAGAGGGGGAGAGGGAGAGGGGAGAGGAGAGGGGAGAGGGAGGAGGGAAGAGAGGGAGAGGGGAGAGGAGAGAGGGGAGAGGGGGAGAGGAGAAGGGGAGAGGAGAGAGGGGAGAGGGGAGAGGAGGAGAGGAGAGAGGAGAGGGGGAGAGGAGAGGGAGAGAGGGGAGAGGAGAGGGGGAGAGGGGAGAGGGGAGAGGGGAGAGGGGAGAGGAGAGGGGAGAGAGGGTGAGAGGGGAGGGGGAGAGGAGAGGAGAGGGGAGAGAGGGGAGAGGGGAGAAGGGGAGAGGAGAGAGGAGAGGGGAGAGGAGAGGGGAGAGGGGGAGAGGGGAGAGGGGAGAGGAGAGGGGAGAGGGGAGAGGAGAGGGGAGAGGAGAGGGGGAGAGGGGTGAGGAGAGGGGAGAGGGGAGAGGGGAGAGGAGAGAGGAGAGGGAGATCATGCTTGAAGGCGAGTGAGGAGGAGTCTTTCCTGCGTTGGTCCTCAAGAGTTAGATGGGGAGTCATGATGCAGACGATGGCTGACCGATTTAAACAAGCACGTTTCGACTGACCAGAGACTGAATACACTAGAGTGTCAGTGTATCCCGATGAGCAGTTTCCAGGTTCGAAGTTCGCCATCTGCTCAAAACGACTTCCCACAATGCAATACGGCAGCAGATTTTATGCATTAGAAATGGGAGCTTTGAAAGAAAACCGTTCGATTTCTGCCCCACCACAATGTATATTCTTAACCCAAACCTTAACCTAAACTTAACCCTAACCTAACTTACTCCTCACTCTGAGATATAAACCTGATCAATAACAAACAAACAAAAAAAAACCCGCTCATTGCTAAATTGTGCCGCGGTATAGGGGAGCAGTGAACGGAGTTTTCTTCTTTCTCGAAGAACAGGGAAAGAAGGTACAGAAAAGAGCAAGGTGAGTCGCCGCTTCTGCACTAACATCTTGAACACACGTAAAATCCCATCACCAACTTTCGGAAGAGAAGGCCAGTTTGGCCGCTGGTATCGATGACACGTTACACATAGCATGCACGCTGCGTGAGAAATTGAAAGAATGAAGGAAGTAAGGAAATGAGTGATCGATATTGGACGATATGGACTGGATGACACGGGAAACGACTGCATGAAGCGCCAGCTGGCAGCTCTTCAGTCGGCACTACCCAGGTAGGCAGCCCGTTGTGTAACGAGTGTGGATTGTAAAGCGCTTAGAGCTTGGTCTCTAGCCGAGAATAGGCGCTATATAAGTATTCATTATTATTATTATTATTATTATTATTATTATTACTAACCAGGGAGGTGTACATCCTGCAGCGGGTAAAGAGTTGTCTGGCCCTGAGCGGGTAGATGATGGCCACGTAGCGCTCAGCAGCGATCAGCACGCAGCAGCACGGAAGCCGTCAGACTGAACTCCTCAAAGAAGTTGTACACCTTGCATAAGATTCGCCCAGCCTGGCACCAGCATGGGACAGGAATATCATTTGGTAAATTTCATGTTGGAAAAACACACAATTCAAACACTTGCAATGATGTGAAGAATAATAGACAGGTACTGGAATGTTGCTGATGTGTCTCTAAAGAAAGTTCTCTATTGTCTACTTCGCTTCTACCAACACTACACGTATGTTCGCTGACTCAGCAGGATGGAGGCAAGATTTATGAAGAAATGTAACAAACAGGAACTGACGGGGTAAAGAGTGAGCAACAGTCTTTCTTGTCACGTTGGTGTATGTGAAAGTGTATGCCTGTCTGTGTCTGTGCATATCTGCCTGGGTGTTCGTGGCTGCTTGTGGCTGTCAGCATATCTGAAAGTCTGCGGCTGTATTTCTGTGTCACCAAAAACTCTGTAGGAAAGCGATAGAACATAACCAACCAAGAAAAGATTCAGATGCAAATGTGTTATCATTCGAGGCTTTGTCGATTGGGAGGAAATACGACAAATAGGGCATTGATGTTTCACGAATAATGGAGCTCACTACCATATGTTTTCGCATCTCAAATCAAAAGCTGCACTTGAGAAAGCACTAAAAGTACATCTATTTCAGTATTATGCAAAACAACGTTCAGCCTCATTACTGTCACTACATTCATTAACACGTAAGTATGTGGGTAGTTACTCATTTCCATTCATATACTATTTGTATTATTTCGCCATTATTTTACCAGTTTTGAATGTATAATTTAGGCTCTCTCTCTCTCTCTCTCTCTCTCTCTCTCTCTCTCTCTCTCTCTCTCTCTCTCTCTCTCTCTCTCTCTCTCTCTCTCTCT
>CM031606.1:8200925-8215925 GCA_018398815.1 Conus ventricosus
GTGATTGAAGCCACTAGGAGAAAAACTGGTATATCACTTACATTTCATGTTATTTGAGCTGAATATTTCCCCGACACTAATCTTATTATGACAGTTATTTTCACTTATGTATGTTATAAAGGAAGTCCATATGTGCTTTCAGCCTGTTTCGGTTGCTGGTACGTGTGTGTGTGTGTGTGTGTGTGTGTGTGTGTGTGTGTGTGTGTGTGTGTGTGTGTGTGTGTGTGTGTGTGTGTGTGTGTGTGGTGTGTGTGTGTGTGTGTGTGTGTGTGTGTGTGTGTGTGGTGTGTGTGTGTGTGTGTGTGTGTCTGTGTGTGTGTGTGTGTGTGTGTGTGTGTGTGTGTGTGTGTGTGTGTGTGTGTGTGTGTGTGCGTGCGTGTGCGTGTGTGTGTGTGTGTCTCCATTTTTGGCGGATTTCCCCAGTACTCTCATGAAGGCAGGATCCCCAGACCCCCTTGGGACCCGGTCCCCTCTCACATGGCTGATCAGGCTCTGGAAGATGATGTGCAGTAGGCAGTGGACGTGTCGGAAGCACATGACAGCTCAGAGAGAGAGACTCAAGACTCAAGATTCAAATGTTTTATTCGTAAAGGCCATAGCCCCTTAGAAAGGGGCTATACATTTTAAGTCGCACATGAATATAGTTCTTTTCATGCTGTATAAACAATTCTCCTTTTAAATGCCTTGTATAAGTAAATAGCTAACGGTGCTTTCATTTGGTGATGACATTAACAACGTTCACTTGAACAGGCAAGGATAGTTAAAATACTTTTGCGGGATGAATTGTTCGCTAAGATCTCTTAACATTGGACCAGCCAGCACAAAATGGGCTTCGTCCTCTTTTGCATTTCGACACAACGGACAGATCAGATTTCTTTCGCATAGCTGTCTATAGTGATAGTAATGACTAGCAAAATCAGACACACCGAATCGAAATCTAGTCATAATGCGTTTGAAATGCTTGTCTATTTTCATTGACATATAAACTGATAAACAGCGTAATTGACTATACGTTCTGTGTAATTAAAATCTCTCACTGTTTTGTAGGTGGGTGTTCCAATTTTGCCAACTGCAAAGATTCATATCACCAACACCTTGGTTGATACATACAAGACCAAATCCGTATTCACATAGTTTCATTCTTACATTTGTTACCCAGTTTTTCTTACCTCTATTGTCCAATTCTAACAGCATTCTATACGCTTTGCGTGGTAACCTGTGATCTTGCATTTGTAATATTTTCAATCAATATCGAATACACTTTACAACAGAATTCACGTGAATTGGATGTCTAGCTGTTTCACCATATGTCAAATCATTTGGTGTCTGCAACGATACCCCAAGAATTGTTTTTAGAGCAAACAGATGGATTTTTTCACAATGTACAACAGCAGCATCCAGAGCCCATATTTCAGCTCCATGTTGCACCATCGGCTGAACTTGACAATCCAATAGATTCAAAAACAAGGTAAGAGAATCGTTATGAAGTAAAGATAGTTTCTATAGTATGCACAGCAATGCGTTTTTTGCTTTACTGACTAAATCTTTGCAGGCGAAGACGAATTTCAAGCGTGTGGAGAAGTATATACCCAAGTATTGATACACATGAACAACAGGCATTATAGATCCATTGTATGTCCATCTTTCTCTCGCTGCAAGAGACCCGCCCTTTCTAAATACAATTATGTTGCTTTTTGCTTTATCAATTTATAGTTGTAATGTAGCAGTAGCTCTTTGCAAGGTGTTTAATTGAGTTTGTAACCCAACTGCTGTCTCTGAGACCAAGACCACGTCATCAGCTAAAAGCAGAATGAAAATCTCCAAAAGTTCATTCATAATAATTTATGTGCACCATGCCTTCCAGAATGTATAGTTTTTTGTATTAATTCATTCATAAATAACGAAAACAAAACTGGGCTACAAACATCACCTTGTTTCACACCAGAAGTACAGTTAATATAATCTTTTATAGCAGCACCAGTTCGCACTCGTGCCTATACACATTTATAAATACTTACAATACATTTATACAGCTTTTCATGATTGCCATTTTTTTTAAGCAAGATGGGCCACAATATAGTTCTGTTAACAAAATCAAACGCCGTCTCGAAATCAATAAATGCGACATACAGTTTACGATTTAAACAAAATTGTTTCTTTTTGGATGCCATCAGAGTAAATATACGATCAATAGTAGTGTATATTTTTCTTCAATCCAGCTTGATGTTCTCCAGTAATGTTATTTTCTTCTACCACTCTTGCTGTCTCATGTTCATAACAGCACTGTTTAATTTGCTGCACACATTACATAGCGAGATTCCTCTGTAATTATCAGGATTGTTTGCATCGCCTTTTTATATAATGGAATCACTGTAGATTCTGACCAGCATTTGGGATATATCCCTTTATTATATAAAGAGTTTTAAAAATCTAAAAACACTTTTGATTGGCAAGCAGTTTTTATCATTTCACCTATAATTCCATCTGGGCCAGCAGGTTTACGAGGTTTCACTTTTCGCAAAGCCATTAAAATTTCTTCTCTGGAAATCGGACGAGAGAGGAGAGAGAGAGAGAGAGAGAGAGGAGAGAGAGAGGAGAGAGAGAGAGAGAGGAGAGAGAGAGAGAGAGAGGAGAGAGGAGAGAGAGAGAGATTCGGATTCGGATAATTTAATCATGCATAGGCCATTGCCCCTCATGATGGGGTACACTTTCCAGTTGAAAAAACTTTACAAACTTTGCATCTTTCTTATGAATTATACACACAGTCATATATGCACACATATTTCAAGATATTAAGACACAGCTGCAGATCGTATTTTAAACGCTTTGTACAAGAATATTGATACATTTCTGACAATGTTTTCATTTTTAGACGCCAACAGTAAAGTCAATCGAAACTGGCTGGGATGCTTATAAAATTTTAAAGGTATATATTGTTTTCGTAAATCATTTAATGTTGGACAGCACAAAAGAAAATGAATTTCATCTTCCTTGGTAATTCTACACAATGGACAAATCAAATCTGCTTCTGTATGTGATCTATAACGATAGTAGTGACACGCAATTTCAGACACACCAAACCTAAATCTTGTCAATATAAATTTCAAGTGCCTATCTAATTTCAACTTCAAGTAGGTTTTATCATCATTTACAGTACAAAACGTTCTATATGTTTGAAACCGTTCACTGTTATTTACATGGAAGTCCCATTCTTGCCACCTACACAATATCAATCTGTCTTTAAAATGATTCAAAAAGAGACTTATTTCTTCAACTCCTTGGTTCACCCATACGTAGCCAAAACCATACGTATATAATTTGCATCGAATATTTGAAACCCAATTTCTTTTATTCCGTACATCTAAATCAAATAACATTCTATAGGCTTTCCGCGGTAATCTGCACTCTTCTAATCGTGTTAATTTTAACCAGTATCTAATACACTGCACTGCTGAATTTATATAGATAGGATACCTGTTCGTCTCCCCATAGATAAGATCATTTGGTGTTCTCATTTCAACTCCTAAGAACTTTTTAAGTGCGAACATATGTAATTTTTCAGGATAAAGAGCTGCATTTTCAAGACCCCATATCTCGGCACCATATTGAACAATCGGTTGAATTTGAGCATCAAATAACTTTAAATAAAGATCAAGAGAATTATTCTTCAATTTGTACAAATTTTGCAATACACACAATAAGGCCCTCTTGGCTCTGCTTACAAGATCCTGGCATGCTGCAGTAAAACTCAGTCTCGTGGAGAAATAGATTCCTAAATATTTATATATATTTACCACAGGCATTAAGACCCCATTATAATTCCATCTTTCTCTGGCTGCCAAATATCCTCCTTTTCTAAACACCACTATATTGCTTTTGTTCATATTTACATTCAAATGAAGTTCTGATGCTGAGCGATGAAGACTATTTAACTGCGTTTGTAAGCCAACGACTGTTTCAGACAATAAAACTACATCATCTGCCAATAACAAAATGAATAATTCAAAATAATCATATGTAAACCTTGCACCATGTCTCCCACACCTGATTACTTCTAATGCCAGTTCATTGATGAATAATGAAAATAATACCGGACTAGTAGCATCTCCTTGTTTCACGCCCCGTGTACAGCTAATATAGTCTGTTAACGTATCCCCAGATCGGATTCTACTTTTGACATTTATGTACATACTATTAATACACCGAAAAAGTTTCCCTTTTATTCCATTTTTTAAAAGAATAGGCCATAGTAAATGTCTTTCAATAGAGTCGAAAGCTTTCTCAAAATCAACAAAAGCTACATAGAGTTTACGATTCATACAAAATTGTTTTTGTATTAAGGCTACCAGCGTGAACATATGATCGATGGTGGAATAGCCTTTTTTGAAACCTGCCTGATGTTCACCTGTAAGGTTTTGCTCTTCTATCCATTCCTGTAATCGGTTGTTTATTATAGTGCTGTAAATCTTGCTGCTTGTATCACATAAAGATATGCCTCTATAGTTGTTTGGATCGTTTGGGTTTCCTTTTTTAAATAGAGGAACAACAATGGATTTTGTCCAGTTATCCGGAAATACACCTTTATCAAATAAAGTATTACACAACTTGACGAAAAAATCAACTACTGGCTCTCCCACATTTTTAATCATTTCCCCGATAATCTCGTCGGGTCCAGCAGCTTTGCCATTCTTTAATTTTCTTATGGCGAAAAGAACTTCTTCCCTAGATATAGGGCGATTCATGTAAGCATTTTCCTCTTGTTCGTCATCCATTCTATTTACAACTGTATAATTTTCTTCTGTTACCATATCTCTTTCAAGCAGACCTTTAAAGTGCTCAAACCAATCATCTGTTGTAACATTATTAGCTTGCTTTCTTCTAACAGAAATTCTACGTATATTTTCCCAGAATTCTTTTTGATTATTAATGGACCCAGTTAATTTATCCAGTAATAAATCATTATGCTCTTTTTCTTTTCGCTGTAGAAGATTCTTATATTCTCTTCTTGCTACACAGTAAACGTCACTGTCGGCTGGATCTTTCGTTGTGCAAAAAACTCGTAATAAACGTTTTGCTTTTGCCTTACTTGATTTACATTCTTTATCATACCAGTCACTGTTTTTACTTGAATTGTCAAAATAAATTCGTTTCTTCATACAAGCTCCATACGTTTTGACAGTTTGAATAAAAGCATTCAAAGCTTCATTGTGGTCATGGTCAATCAAATTAAAGGCATAATTAAGTAAACTTAACACTTCAGAAGAATGCATTACGTCTATATAAGATTGTGATACATCGCAATTCCACACGAACTTTTCAATATACTTATTCACATTTTCAGCTCTAGCAGAAGGTTTAGTATTGTTAACCACATTCAAATAAAATTCAAGTGGTAAGTGATCAGATTCTAGTCTCTCTGAAACTACTAATTTACAAGAGGAGGAAACAACGAAGAATAATTCCTTGGATAGCAAGAAATAATCATTGACACTATTTCCAGTTTGAGACACAAACGTGTAGTGTCCATCAAGGTCTCCATTACATACACCATTAAGAATATAAAAACCAAGAGCAGCGCACATATTCAACAAACATTTCCCATAGTGATTCAGTATCTGGTCAGCCGATTTTCTATCAGAATATACAGAGCGACTTTCGATATTAGTACCAAATTCATCATCATGTAAAATATCGGGAGAAAAATTTGCAGTTCTACTGTTTAAATCACCAGAGAGGATCACATGCACGTTAACATGTTCAAGCATACAGTCAACAATACATTCTTCAAGTGAACTAATGCCATTATCAATATCTAAGTAAGTATACAAAGGCGAGCCTTCAGGTGGTACATAAGAACACACATACAAAACATTATCTGTTAAACCAAGTAAATTCTTTTCAATCAGAAACAAAAGCACATTGGGATTATCAACTTTGATTTCATGTATGAAAGGCATCATCTCATTCCTAACGAGGCACATAATGCCCCGGATCGTCTCCCTTGACTTGAAAGTTTTAACGCTGGTTTCATAAACATTGTATAGTTTGTGAAAATGTTAAACGTCAGATTTTCTACAAACGTTTCTACGAGACATATAAAGTCGAATTTGGATAGATACGACAGAAAATCTCTTTGATGAATTTTAGAAAGGATTCCATTCACATTCCAGTGTAAAAAGGAAAAACTATTACAATCACAAGCAATACTGTGTGAACTAGAAAATATCGATGATACATTATCCTTCATATCAACATCATTTGTTCCGTGGTCATCCATGCGTTCATGTACACTCTCGCAAACATCACTTTCCACACTGACATCACTTCTTTCCTTTTGATACAAACCCGCACCACCTGTTTTTTCATTGACTTCATGAAACACATCATTGTTTACTTCATTGTAGACATGTACATCTTCTTTCTCGTTCATTACACCAGTACGCTTGTTTAATGTACAAGAATGAGAAAAAACAACATTATCAAAAGAAGAAACACAAACATTATTAGAAGAATGATTGAAATCAATCGTTTCATCCGTGATCATATCTGACCCTCGCCCTTTCACCCCGGACAACCCAATGCTAATTTCGTCATCGTGCTCATGTTTCACGGCGCACGACTCCGTTTCTGTAAAAATCCGTGCCTGTTTTGTGCGAGTAGTAAGCGTGCACCGCTCAGTTGCCGGTGTCACTGGTGTCACTGCGGGCAGGCCTCCCCCCTATTTAATTACCCGGAGATTTTGTCCATCGACAAGTCCAAACTTTTTACCATCAATAAGGAGATGGTCGAACACCATAGTGGCACGCTTTCCCTCAGTACGTGCTTTCTTGAGATGAGGGGTGAGCTGTCTCCTTATCTCCCTAACTCGGAACGAGAAGTCCTCTCCCAAGAACACCTGTGTACCTCTTAGTTTCTGTTTTGCCTTTAACATTTTTTCCTTGTCCCTGAAAAAGGTGCATCGTCCGATGATTGGAGAGTTTGGCTTCGAATTTAGACGATGAACACGGTCGAACTGGATATCGTCACTGATTTCAAGCTTTTCCTTGAGCAGGTCCTTCACAACACCTTCACAGTCCTGCGGTTGTCTCGTTATCTCTGCGGGAAAGTCCATAAAAAATGACGTTGTTCCGTTTCGAACGCCCCTCCAGATCGTCTGTCTTCCTCTCCAAGTCCTGGATCCTCTTCGTCAAGGTGTCGTTGGTGTGGCGTAGGTCCGCGTTCTCGTGCTGAAGGTCCTTCACCTCTTCCTTCAGGGATTCCACGTCACCATGTAGAGCAGCAAAACCGTCACGGAATTCCTTCATCTCCGCCTTCATGTCGTCGAACTTTGCATTGAGAGTCTGAAGCATGGACATGACGTCCATCATGGTGGGTTCTGCTGCAGACGACGCAGCAGTGGAAGTGCTGGATGAAGTGCTGTCAGATCTGCCCGTACTGGTTCTTCGTCCCGCTCCACTGGCCAGGCTGGACTGTCGCAGAGTGTTCTTGGTTGGCCCAGGGTTTTGCTCAACATCACCGCACCGCAGTAAAAAACTCCCCCAAAACAAGTAAGTGAGGAGGCAGCCAACAACTACACCGTCTGCAACACTCCGAACTCTCAATGTCCTCTTCCGCATGTCGGCTCTGTTTCTTGCCCGCTTCAACATGAAGGCCACAAAGATAGGCACAAAACATCCACATCGTACGCGGAAATCCTGATATGCAGAAGGCATGGTACCTTAGCAGCTACCATACAAAGACTTGGGGTGACGTAACGTCTCAATCAGCAGTTATTAACTGTTGACTGCAGAGCAAATTAACCGTGTCTTCTACTCTGAACACAGTTCAAGATCCCCGAGAGAGAGAGAGAGAGGAGAGAGAGAGAGAGAGGGTGGGGGGTAGAGGGAGACAGACAGCGAGGCAGACAGAGAAACAGACAGAAAGACAAACAGACAGATAGATAAAGAGACAAAATAACACACACACATAAACAGACACACATACAGAGACAGACAGACAGACATACGAGAACAGAAACAAGCTGACAAAGAAAGAGAGACGGGGGGGGGGGGGGGGGGGGGGAGGGGGGGGGAAAGAGAGGTAGGTAGGGAGGGAGGGAAACAGACAGGCACACAGACAGAGAGGCAGGCAGACAGACAGACAGACAAACCAATAGACACGCAGACAGACACACAGACATAGAGAAATAGCATACAAACGGGAACACACACACAGAGAGAGAGAGAGAGAGAGAGAGACAGAGAGAGAGAGAGAGAGAGAGAGAGAGAGAGAGAGAGAGAGAGAGAGAGACGGACAGACTGACAGACAGACAGACAGACAGAGGACAAGGCAGCCAAAGAGTGATGGTGTGTTCTGGCTGCAAGAACACGCCAGATGAAAGCCATGATGATCACTGCGCGCATCACTTCGAGCCGGGACATCGTTGTGAGCGTCTGGTGATCGGGTCTTCATCACCCAGCCTCTCACCAGTGATTGTCCCTTGCTGGGGATCTCTCAGATGGATCCGATGGATCTGTAGTTTACGCCAGCTCTCCCTCTCTGTCTGTCTGTCTGTCTATCTCTCTTGTTAAATACACGCGCTTTCGAAGACACATCAAGTACACAGTTCCGTGCTCGGTTACAAATGTATACAGGCACGTGTGTGAAGGATCTACCCCCACCCCCAAACGCACGCGCACACACACACACACACACACACACACACACACACACACACACACACACACACACACACACACACACATACACACACACACACACACACACACGCACGCACGCACGCACGCACGCACACGCACGCACGCACGCACGCACGCATGCACGCACGCACACACACATTAAGCATGGAGGAGGAAAAGAGAGAGGGGCAGAGTGTGTGTTTGAAAGAGGGGGGAGGAGGATGGGGGT
Organism: Conus ventricosus; assembly: GCA_018398815.1. Lineage (NCBI taxonomy): Eukaryota > Metazoa > Mollusca > Gastropoda > Neogastropoda > Conidae > Conus > Conus ventricosus. The sequence continues at coordinate 8,209,833 of CM031606.1, forward strand.
AGGTTGGGGAGACGGCTATGGACACAGAGAGAGAGAGAGAGAGAGAGAGAGAGAGAGAGAGAGAGAGAGAGGAGAGAGAGAGAGAGAGAGAGAGAGAGTTAATGACTGCGGGATGAATAAATGGGATCTTTATTTTGAAAGTCTGGGAATGTTAACATGTTGGCGAGCTTGCATATTAAGAGTTGTTATCTCCAATAAATTACTAGATTTTTTTTTTAAACACGGAACAACGTTCAACGAAGAGGTAAGTGAAAAGATGAAAGTGACACGATGCTTAAGAACGAAATAACACACACGCACACACACACACACACACACACACACACACACACACACACACACACACACACACACACGCGCGCGCGCGCGCGCGCGCGCGCGCACGCGCGCGCGCACAGGCACACACGCACGCACGCACACACATACACACACACACACACACACACACACACACACACACACACAACACACACAGAGAGAGAGAGAGAGAGAGAGAGAGAGAGAGAGAGAGAGAGAGAGAGAGAGAGAGAGAGAGGAGGGAGGGAGGGAGGGAGAGATGGACAGACAAGCACGCCCCAAGAAGTGTTTCATCCCGTTTTACCTAATCAAACTAACGCCACTTGGTCGCACAGCGAGCAGCTGATGGTAGGGATGCAGATGACATAGTACGTAAACGAGAAAAGATTTCTCTTTTTCAACTCTTTTGTGCGAATGATAACACACCACCCCAAAGGGAGGAAGAAGGGCGAAGAAATGCTACGGCAAACAGGATGAAGGAAGGCATGCAAATTTTGTTTGTGTGACAAAAGTCGAAAGCATCTAAACATGAACTGAATCAGGCCATAACATAGCTAAATATACCCATTCCATGCAACAAATTCAACCTCGAAGACCTACCCCTTCGCCTGCAGTTCCACTAAAGTGAAAGGACTTAGATCACTGATGACAGAGTTACTTCAGCTGTGAAACCACCGACCTGACTGACATCATCCATTGTACAAAGTGTTCCAAGCCGCTTGTCGGTGGGACAGAACCTTCAAAATCAGATGCATAGAACATCTTGCTGACCTCAACCTCAAGGGCGATAATCCTGTGGCTAACCACTTCAACTGTCCTAGCTGCTCAACATACAAGTCAAAGGTGAAGGGCTTGTGGCTCGTGCGCTCTTTTGATTCCCGAGACTGGAAGGACTGGAATGAATGACAGAACCTAGCAGACCTCCCTCCCCAAAGTCTCGTGAACCCCAACCATTTTAGTCACTTCTACCTAGCAGACCTCCCTCCCCAAAGTCTCGTGAACCCCAACCATTTTAGTCACTTCTACCTAGCAGACCTCCCTCCCCAAAGTCTCGTGAACCCCAACCATTTTAGTCACTTCTACCTAGCAGACCTCCCTCCCCAAAGTCTCGTGAACCCCAACCATTTTAGTCACTTCTACCTAGCAGACCTCCCTCCCCAAAGTCTCGTGAACCCCAACCATTTTAGTCACTTCATGCGTTTCTTCGGCAGAAATTGGTCTGCGCGCTAATTGTTACACTGCTTGCTGTTTATTGCTGTTTTTCTGCTCTTTTGAACTGTGCTAGCCGTTGTGTCACAGTATCTCAGTCTCGATCACGGCTGATCGCTCTGATGCATTTTGTTTGGGGAGATGCTGAGTGAAATTAGCACCTGGGCTCCCATTTATGTGTTTGTGATTCATGTATTTATCATTCCTGTTATTTCTATTTTTAGCTATCTAGTTATTTATACACATGACGTCCCCCCCCCCCCCCCCCCCCCCCCACTTTCTTTTTTGGCACTCGTACGCATACGTTTTTGTGTGTGCATATGCACGCTATGTTCACACGTGGGTTTACATCGTGTTTTTATTTCTTTGATTTTTTAAAACTTGTTTTATTGATTTCTTCCGCTTTGTTTATTGATATTTTATTCTTGTTTCTTTATCTGTTACCTCCCCCACCCATTTCATCTATTTCACAGTCAGTTGGTATGTTGGCAGCGTCTCCTAGCGTGACTATATATTGCTCTTATTTGATATATTAATCCATTCTGTTGCGCCCCCACTGCACCCAAAGCAGGGTAATTTTCAGATGTGTTGCAACCGAGGACACTTAATTCTTTTCTGTTAACATACATCTCTTGTGTTTTCATCATCCGCCCTTACTCCTGATTTTATTCCCCAGCCCCCCATTTCCTCACTCCTACACCATTTAAAGGAAAATTATTTATCATATACATTTTTTAAAAGGTTTTCTCATGTCTGAAGTTTTGAACCTACGGTTTTCCAACTTTTCATCTCTCAGAGCATTTCCCTTCCCCCTCCCCTCCCCTCCCTCGTCTTTATTCCCCTCCCTTCCTATCATCCTTTCTCTCTTGTGCCCAACTTCCAACCCCCATCCTTCACTTTGCTCCCCCCCCCCCCCCCCCCCCCCCCCCGCCCACCCAACCCCTGCTTACACCCAAGTTCTTTTTCAAGCTGATCGCAGATCAGCTGTCTCTGACTGGGAGGGGGGTGGGGGGTGGGGGTGGGGTGGGGTGGGTCTTGTAGTTTGTCTGTTTCCCCCTCACTCTGTGGTGTCAGGGTATGCTAACCTACCCTGGGGTCAGACTTCGGCTTGCGGTTATAGACGACTGAGCCCCCCCCCCCCCCCCCCCCCTCCCCTTCTTTTCCACATGCACCGGTTGTCCCTACTTCTGTTTTGGTTTCTTTCCTTTTGCTGCCGCACGCTTGCCGTATGCCGTGTGGTACATGCGGTTAAAGAGTTAATTATCGCATTGCTTTCTTTGTTTATTGCATTACGCTTTCAGTATGCCGTGTGGTACATGCGGTTAAAGAGTTAATTATCGCATTGCTTTCTTTGTTTATTGCATTACGCTTTCAGTATGCCGTGTGGTACATGCGGTTAAAGAGTTAATTATCGCATTGCTTTGTTTGTTTATTGCATTACGCTTTCAGTATGCCGTGTGGTACATGCGGTTAAAGAGTTAATTATCGCATTGCTTTGTTTGTTTATTGCATTACGCTTTCAGTATGCCGTGTGGTACATGCGGTTGAAGAGTTAATTATCGCATTGCTTTGTTTGTTTATTGCATTATGCTTTCAGTATGCCGTGTGGTACATGCGGTTGAAGAGTTAATTATCGCATTGCTTTCTTTGTTTATTGCATTACGCTTTCAGTATGCAGTGTGGTACACGCGGTTAAAGAGTTAATTATCGCATTGCTTTCTTTGTTTATTGCATTACGCTTTCAGTATGCGTGTGGTACATGCGGTTAAAGAGTTAATTATCGCATTGCTTTCTTTGTTTATTGCATTACGCTTTCAGTATGCCGCGTGGTACATGCAGTTAAAGAGTTAATTATCGCATTGCTTTCTTTGTTTATTGCATTACGCTTTCAGTATGCCGTGTGGTACATGCGGTTAAAGAGTTAATTATCGCATTGCTTTCTTTGTTTATTGCATTACGCTTTCAGTATGCCGTGTGGTACATGCGGTTAAAGAGTTAAATTATCGCATTGCTTTGTTTGTTTATTGCATTACGCTTTCAGTATGCCGTGTGGTACATGCGGTTAAAGAGTTAATTATCGCATTGCTTTGTTTGTTTATTGCATTACGCTTTCAGTATACCGTGTGGTACATGCGGTTTAAAGAGTTAATTATCGCATTGCTTTGTTTGTTTATTGCATTACGCTTTCAGTATGCCGTGTGGTACATGCGGTTAAAGAGTTAATTATCGCATTGCTTTGTTTGTTTATTGCATTACGCTTTCAGTATGCCGTGTGGTACATGCGGTTAAAGAGTTAATTATCGCATTGCTTTGTTTGTTTATTGCATTACTGTCAACCTCGGGTGATGTCGATGGAGGAAGGACTAGCGCACAGCCCAAACACACTCACAGCTTGCTTACGATCTCATTCATATATCATGCATTCGTCACATCAACCCACTAGTAAAGTCTATAACTTTACTACACATGTTCATAGAACGAACCATCAATGCATATGGAATCAAACAAAATAAAACATTCTCTCTTTCCTGAACTTCACAAAATCATTTATCTAAAACATCATTAACTAACCCGGGTATAAATAGATTTCTACTTTACCTGGCCAGGTGATCTTAACTATTCACGAATCACTGTCTCTTTTTCTTCTCCTTTTTTTTTCCTTTTCACTGTCACTTTCACAACACGACACAACTGCTGGCACTGGTCTTGGTCTGCTGGCGCCTGGTCAGGTGAGACTGTTGGCACTGGCGTTGGTCTGTCGATGAGAGTGGCGCTGGCCAAGTATGAGGTCGAACCCCAGTGAAGATAGAACAGTGACTATCAACATCGATCTGTTCTCCTTTCTTTCTTCCTGCATTAACGCATTGCACTCTCTCTCTCTCTCTTCTAGTCTGCTCTTATCAAATGGACATGGTTGCTTTTCTTTTCTTTTTTTTTCTTCTTTCTTTTCCTCTTCATTAGTTAGCAACTCTCTCCACATCTCTCCTAAGTCCTTCCTCTGCAGACTATCTCGTGCTAATGCCCCCACTTGGTTCTCTCCTCTCCTCCCCTCATCTCTCTGCTCTTCTCTCCTCAGAGATTACACTCAGACCTCTCTCTCTCTGTCTCTCTGTTCGTTCTCCTCCTCCTTCTCCCGTTCTCTCACTCTCACATCCTTCTTATTCTGTTCCGATCTGTCCAAAAAGGGCGAGTACCATTGGTCAGTATTTTTACCCCTGATACCCGAAGTTATCTCCCTCTAATTCCATTGGATATTCAAATCATGACAGTCACGCCTACACACCTTACTCTCTGTGGTGGTCAATTGGTCATTTAATTGATTAGCTAGATTTCACCCCCACCACACACTACCTTCTCCCTCTCCCTTTCCTGCTTTAACCTGCAACGTCCGACTAACAATGGCGCTGGTTCCATAAATTGGCTAGATGAGCCTGAGTAGGCGCCACGACGTCTGACCAAACCTACCGAGACCTGTCGGTCCAGCCACTCAGACTGTCTGGTGTCTCCCCGCTGTGCTAAATTGGCTGGATGCGACCCGTGGGCCGTCTATCTGGCGCCTAGAATGTTTGAGTTGGAGCTTATGTCCGAACAAATTGGCTGGCGACTCCACGAGTTGGGTTGTTTCATTTTTGTCCGTGACAATTACGCTTTCAGTATGCCGTGTGGTACATGCGGTTGAAGAGTTAATTATCGCATTGCTTTGTTTGTTTATTGCATTATGCTTTCAGTATGCCGTGTGGTACATGCGGTTGAAGAGTTAATTATCGCATTGCTTTCTTTGTTTATTGCATTACGCTTTCAGTATGCAGTGTGGTACATGCGGTTAAAGAGTTAATTATCGCATTGCTTTCTTTGTTTATTGCATTACGCTTTCAGTATGCCGTGTGGTACATGCGGTTAAAGAGTTAATTATCGCATTGCTTTCTTTGTTTATTGCATTACGCTTTCAGTATGCCGCGTGGTACATGCGGTTAAAGAGTTAATTATCACATTGCTTTGTTTGTTTATTGCATTACGCTTTCAGTATGCCGTGTGGTACATGCGGTTAAAGAGTTAATTATCGCATTGCTTTCTTTGTTTATTGCATTACGCTTTCAGTATGCCGTGTGGTACATGCGGTTAAAGAGTTAATTATTGCATTGCTTTCTTTGTTTATTGCATTACGCTTTCAGTATGCCGTGTGGTACATGCGGTTAAAGAGTTAATTATCGCATTGCTTTGTTTGTTTATTGCATTACGCTTTCAGTATGCCGTGTGGTACATGCGGTTAAAGAGTTAATTATCGCATTGCTTTGTTTGTTTATTGCATTATGCTTTCAGTATGCCGCGTGGTACATGCGGTTAAAGAGTTAATTATCGCATTGCTTGTTTGTTTATTGCATTACGCTTTCAGTATGCCGTGTGGTACATGCGGTTAAAGAGTTAATTATCGCATTGCTTTCTTTGTTTATTGCATTACGCTTTCAGTATGCCGTGTGGTACATGCGGTTGAAGAGTTAATTATCGCATTGCTTTGTTTGTTTATTGCATTATGCTTTCAGTGTGCCGTGTGGTACATGCGGTTAAAGAGTTAATTATCGCATTGCT
>CM031606.1:8220925-8258575 GCA_018398815.1 Conus ventricosus
ATATACAAATATAACAGATTCTGAGATGGAAATCATTCTCCACACTAAGAAAACCCTTCTCCATAGCAGCAGTGAAACTTGGATTAAAAAACCCAGCAGAAATTCCACATTCGATGTCACGATGGGATCTTATGATGGAGCTGAAACTTGTGAATTAGTTGGACTTTTCATGTTGTCTCATATACAGAAAATACTTGGTAAACAGGTTGGCTTATACAGAGATGACGGTCTTGCCACGTTAAACAATAAACCAAAAAAAAAAACAAAAAACAGTAAATTATTTAGACATAACATTAGACCTTAAGGATCATACATACAAACCATATAAAAAACCTAATGACACACCTGTCTACGTAGACATCAATAGTAACCACCAACCCTCCATCTTAAAAACCATACCTAATGGTATAAACAAAAGATTATCTAAACTGTCATGCAATGAGAAAGAATTTAACAGTGCACCCGCTGAATATCAAGAGGCGCTGAAAAAAGTGGCTTCAACTACAAATTACAATAAAACCCAGATAACAACTAAACAGCAACGGAAAAAAAACGGGAAAAGAAAAATTATATGGAAAAAACCCCCAAAAGATGGAAAGAACAAAAACAAACGTAGGAAAAAAATTCCTCAAATCCTTAAAACATCATTCCCAAAAAAAAAACAGGAGAAGGGGAAAAGCTATTCAGCTAAACCCCCTCAAACCAGTTTTGGGTGGTTGACCCAGAATGAGCTTTCCCCGTTCTCTGACAAGTAAGCTTCAAAAAACCAAAAAAAAATAACGTTTTTTTTAAAAACAAACATACTGTGGGGGGTTACCCTTTTTCAATACAATTTTACTTCACTTTTTCGCTCATACATTCTTTAAAATGAGTCTCTTTTTTTTAAAATTGGTCCTAAAGTCTTTTAAATCCAACACTTATCCTAGCATATAAATCTTATAAACAAGTAAATAAACAGACAGACAAACAGCAGAAAACACTGGGCCTGCTTAAGGAAAAAAATTTTGCCACACACCGAATGGGGAGCCCCGTCATTGGGCCGACACCTGATCACAATTTATGCTAGGCCTTACGATTTGGGACAGAAAAGGGGGCTTTGTTTACCAAACCAGCACACAGTCAATTATTTTGTAAATGCTTTACTTCAGCCGGCTGCTCGCTGCGCACCTTGTAGACTTTTTCCACGGGGCAGCCATTAACGGGAAAAACCAACCTGCATTACACATTTTTTGAAACAATTTTTTAGCAAAGCTTGATCGAACGTTGTTGCATCTAGCTAAGTAATGAGATGTAAACAAAGCATTATTGCAGTAAAAAAAAAACTACTATTGAGTAAAGAATGATGTTTTTGAAGAAAACTGTTTAGAAAAGATCTAAAATCGTAAATTTATTAAAATAACAACACTGTTAAAATTATATAAAATTTCAATCACTCGAAATTTTTCCCCAACAGACGCCTACAAGGGCCCCAAGGGTTAAGTAAGTTTCTTTCCTGCACTTTTCTAAATATTTTAGAAATAGGAAGTGAAAAATTTTTTAAGCTCCCTTTTGAGGGGTGTTCTTTAATTAAGTTCTTAATCAAGTCTCCTAAAGTTCTTTTTAAAAGTTCTTGTTTAAATCCCCTTTAAAGCACTTAAAATTTTACTCAAGTTATCCTAAAGTTACCTTTAATTTTTAATTAAAGTTCTTAATCAAGTTTTACCAAGTCCCCTTAAGTTTTTAATCAAGTTCTGATAAAGTCACCTAAAAAATTGAAATTTAAGTCACCTTTAAGTAAAACCCAAGTTCTTTTCAAGTTATTTAAAATTTTATCAAAAAAAACAATACAATCTTGTTTTTGTTTTAAATAGTAATGTCTAATATAGACACACACCCTCAAAAAACCCGTCATGTTGAGGAGTCTTGCCACGTCCTTGCGCGAAATTGGCAGCATAAATTTTAATAATTCTTACTCAAAGCAACCCCTTTGACTACAATTCGTTTAGGGAAAATGTCTTTTAAGACTCCATGTTTTTATTTTTTGGGACTCCATCTTTTTAAAAAAAATAATAATCCCCTGATCTTTTTTTATTAAAAAAAAAAAAATTTTTTTAAATTTAAAGTTTTTAAAATTTTATTCCCTTTAAAAGGGATCAAAATAAACTTTGTTGTAGTGTTTGCATATTTTTTGTTCAGCTTCTGTTTTAGGGTTGAGTTTTTTTGACTTCTTTGGTTTTTGTCGCATTGTTTATATATTTAAAAACCGTAAAAACCCGCCCCAAGCAGCAGCGGGGCCCCAAAAAAATGACAACTTTAAGTTAAATATCCATGAGATTTGGGCGTTGTAGGCCTTGAATTAACTTGTTCGGGCGTTTTATAGCGGCATTGAAACAACTGTTGGCGTTGGGGTTTTTTTGTTTTCATTAATTATATTCTTAACATTAATTTTTTTGTCTGTTCCCCGCAATCTTTTTCCTGCTTCAACACCCCAGGATGAGAGGCTTTTTCTGGCACTTTCTCCCCCTGATTCATGTTTTCGATTCTGCTGATTTTCTGGCTCGGTCTTTTTGAAGGGTAACAAAATCTAAAATTTTAAAAAGTAATTATCCTGCGACCCTGGCGACAAAAATGTTCCAAATCTGTAATACAGATCACACCCTAGAGACCAAAAGACTTTTTTTAAAAGGATCCTGCTTTAAAATCATACATAAATTTGTTCAAATAAAGGGGCCAAATCTACAAATAGTTTAGTTACAAACTAAGAATGTTTGCCCCTACCTTTTTTCCATTCTGACCCCAGTTGCGTTCATCCTTTTTGTGATCTTCAAAATGTCTTGGGGCACATTTTTTAATCTGTTCTATCGGGGAATTTTCTTTTCCCGAGTACTGTTTTGTTTTTCCCATGCTGCCAAAGAATACACCCTTTTCCCTTTTGGACAAATAGTTTGGGTCATAACTTGGTCATTCAAAAGTTCGGAAAGGGTTTGGGCTCCCCTGTACTGTGAGATCACGCTGTTATTTTTTTTTTTTAATTATAATTATTTTTTTTTTTTAAAATGAGCCCAAAAAAAACTTTTCCCACCTTGATACCATTCTGCTGTTTTTTGGGGGGCCTTGTAGGATACACAATGCTGGAAAAGCCGTTAAAAAAAAAACCCAGCAGATCTTGGCAAGCAGACTTTGAGGTTTCAGCAAGCTGTTTGCTTTTATTGCGCTTCATTTGACAAAATTTTCTAGTTAAGAAGGGAATAATTCCTGCGTATCAATATGAAAAATTTTAAAAAATACATTTAAAAAAAATGGTTTCACTCGTAATGATAAGGGCGGTGCAGAGTGAATCGCTTTTTTTGCGAAGTAATTACGCATTTAGAAAAACTGCGGACGACGGTGAGAGAAAAAAACAAACAAAGCTGGAGCAACACCGCACGCAAGATCACTAAAAAAGCAAGAATTGAGCAGTTAATTTTTTTAATAAAAAACTAAAAAAAAACAGGTCATGCAGCTTACAATTTTAAAGATGTTGATCAGCAAAAAAAAGAATTTATCTGTAACAGGCAAACCAATCGAGCTTTTGCCCCCACCAAAATTCAGTGACTTTTATCAACCACAAAAAAACAAAAGATGCAAGAAATGTGTTATCGTCTTTGGTATGCCCGTTGTGTATTTTTTTTGCGAAAAATTTTGGCTGAATAAAAATGAACAAAAACATTATTCCCCAAAAAGGGAAATTTTAAAGGGAATAACACAATAAAAAAGTACCCAAGCACAGAGTAAGAACAAAAAGCAAAGGAATGGTTTCTAAACAAGCGATTTGGCACTTTTATTTACCTGCCCCTAAAAAATACAGAGACCACATTTGGAATACAAACCGAACGACACCCCATCAAAGGGCCTTCTATATTTACCCCATGATCGTTTAGGCGAAAAGTTTAAGTCGCACTTACAGCATGACGTAGCTTAAAGATAAAAAGATGCGGAACATTAACAAAAGAGTGTTTCTGCGTTGCTGTTGCTATCAATGATATAAAACGAGGTCCTTAACTTACCCGCATGTTCAATTTGATGGGAAAAGAATTTACCTTAAAAGATTCCATTAAAATGCTTTCCGGGGAGTTCACAATCACGGGGTTTAGTTAAAAAATTTTAAAACAAACAGTTATCTAAAGACTTTTCCCCCCCATACATAGAGGCTATTGACATTCCCAACCAAAGGGGTTAGAAGACTGCCCTCAGTTTCGGAAATGAAAAATAAAAATTTTAAAATTAACGGGTCAAAAACCCGTAAAAGCAATCAAAAAACAAACAAAAATGCTTTTGAAGGAGGTCTCATCCGAAAAAATATCCCTTTTTGGTTTGAAGAAGGTACCTTTTTTTCCCCGGGGGAAGCAAAAGGTGACACCGCATTAGGGAAAACCGATCCAGTTTGGATGTTGATCCAATGAAAAAAAAAAAATTTGAAAAATGAACCCCGCCCAGAATTATTTCGGGAACGACACAACAAAAAAACCCCGGCCCCTCAAAGATTTTTTGTAAAGGGAAAGAACTGCAGAAAAATTCCGCCGACACAGTTCGGGCTTTAAATTTATTTTTTTAAATATTTTGATTTAAAAAAGGAAGCTCACAACGAAGAACCCTTACGTATTAAAGCAAAAAGAAAGAATTTCTTAAGGGAACAAAAACCGGAAGCAAGAAATAAATCGAGATCTTGGAATTGATGCGGGAATCAATGATAAATTTTGCTATTAGGGCAACATTTGCGGGGAAAATGCCAAGACTCAAAAACACAGTTACTAAACCCAAAACCCCAAAATTTTTGACTAAAAAAAGGGGAAAAAAATATTTTAAAAATAAAAAAATTCGAGCGATCAGCAAACGAGAAAAAATTTGGGTAAATTTGGATATTGAAGATTGATCTTCTAGAAAAAATGAGGAAAAAAAGGGACCCGAATAAAACCCCCCGCGGACGAAAAATATTTGCTGTTCTCCAACCCGATTGCTATGAAAACTCTGGATTAACAAATATCTTTTTTGGTTTGTTCTTCTAATGATTCTTTGTTACAAGGTGGGTTGATCTCATGTAGTTTAGATCGGTTTTACTTGTCATGATGAAAGTATTTTATTAAACAATGCTTCTTTGTAGTTGTCGGCGATATGTTTGACTGCACAACACTGGAATTTCCCTTTGTTTTTTTTGATTTTTTTTCCCCTGGCCAAATACTGAATTTTTTCGCCTTAACCCAACAAATCCTTGATCCCCTTTCCAGTAATTCACCTTCATCTTTCAAAAACCTTTCTTTTTAAACGGTTGAATGCAAGGCAAATCTTTAGGATAACAGATGTTGTACCATCCCGCATCCCCTTTAGCTACTTTATTTCCATGTCTTTTTAGATTCCTCGTAGGGAATCTATAAAAAAACTGTCGGGTACTGTGTAAAGCACTCGGGACTCAGGAACGGGGGCCCAAAAAGAGTCGTAAAGAAATTCAAACTCAAAAGCTTTGATAACTAAAACAGTAAACCCAATAAAAAGGGTTTGTCCAATTTGATTTTCTTTTTTTCATTATTATACCAAAAAAAGTGATCATGAATCTTTGAAGTCCTATAATTTGGGTTTTAGAAGTCAGCTTTAATTGCATCGTTCTCTCTGGTAACCAATCTAACACTTTTCCTTTTGGGGGATTCTCCGTCTTTTTGAAACAACTGTTTTTCATCACTTGAAAAAGTTTTTTCGGGGGCTCGAGGGTTTAGTTCTGAATCATGTTTTTCATTAGTTTGGGTTTTATGAACTGTTTTTTGACAAAAGCAATTAAAACGATGAACGCTGTCAACTTAAAACCCTGCTTTAAAAAAAAAATTGAGAAGTCTGTAATGACAGACCTAATTTTTTTTCCCGAAAATTTGGCACAAGTAGGGGGCTTTTTTTTTGCCATTTTGACTTTTGCTGCTAATGGTAGTCATTATGCAGGTCATGGAGTTCCTAGGGTTTTAAGTCAACTTCGAAGTATCCATGGGTGACTGGCGTCAAATGCTCAACCCTTTTAAGCTTTTTGAAATATTATTTTGTATTACTGTTACATTTTAAAATTGCGTAATGGGAATGATTTCGCCATAGCCCAACCTACAGTTGTTTGCACAAATAAGAATAGTTTGACCTTTACTTTGGGTCTAACGGCCAAGTATTTGTTGTTTGCTTACAGTAAAGGGCGACGCCATACAAAACCCCACGCAAACCCTTTTTAATCATCGAATCATTGGAGGTAGACAATAAAACAATCTGTATTCCTGTAAACTTTAAGAAAGCTCCCAGCTCTCCCAGGGGCAGAAATGTAAAAGGCGGGTCCAGGCTGTAATGTTTATGCATGTCTTCCCAAATTTTCAAAAACGTCCCCCAAAAAACAAATCGCCCTCAAGTATGCATCATGATGTCTCCCTCGTTTTAAAACCCAACTTTGCCAGCATCTTGGCAGTTGGTAATCGGGGTCACGATTTTTTTTTCCCTGAGACTAGAACAGAAAGCAACTTAGAGGGAAATGTGGTCTTCGCAAACCCTTTTCCCAAATGTTCATGATTCATAAGGGGAAAACCCCTTTCTAACAAAGGTTGGGGTTAAAAAATTCTTCCGTATTGGACGGATTTTTTAAAGGACATAGTATGCCTAATGACCCATCATGTCTGCATAGAGTCATAAAAAACTGTTTTTAAAAGTGAAACACATGTCTTTTTTGTGACTGGAATGCATGACACCCAAAAGGCGTCGGTTATGCTTGCAAAAGGGAGAGTCGTAACCCCGCAATTGTGAAAGAAATAGGCACTTTTATGTTTTGTTCAAAATTTTAGTTGAAGTTGCATTTACTGTGGGCTGCTCCTCTGAACTTTCCGCTGATTATCAAGTCTCTTTCTTTCGGATTGGGTTTTTTTACGAGACTAGTTCTAAAACCCCAAAAACCAACAATGTGTGGCTATTTATCTGTTTTGGGCTTCGGGCGTCTTGAAGTAAATTTAGATTATTAGAAAAGTCAATTAGCACTTTTGCACGTTAAGAAGTTTCTGCAGCAGCTGGTCTCTAACAATTTTGGCTTGAATGGACGCCCTCCGACCTGACAATAACGAAGGCAAAAGAACAAAACGATGATTTACTCATTTAAAACTGTTTTTCGAAGTTTTTGGGGCTGGTCCCTCAAAGGAACAAAAGCGACTCGAATCTGCTAAAAAACATATGGAGAATTTTGCATCCGTTTCCAGTTCTTAAAAAATAACTTTGATCCAGGGGGGGGCGTAATTAGCTGTATTCAGTTAACGGGCGATACAAAGTTTTTTTAGTTTACTCGCGGCTTGAACAATGGGAAACCCTTTTTAAACATTTTTTACAGAATTCTTGTTTGCGTCTTTGTTGAAGTTGCTGCATTAGTCTACTCATTGTTCGTTTAAATGTAATGCGTACCCCGTTGGTGAAAAATTAGGAGTAAGTCACATGGCGTTGGTTCCCTATTGTTGGGGTTTTTTGGACACTCTGATGGGGTTCAATTTTTTTCCCCCCATCCCATGTGTAAAATTAACAGTTTTTGGTTGTTTTGTTCTTCAAACTATCAATTTTTTCCCCAACGGGGAAAAGGTATTCCACTAAATTAAGATCATTGGTAACCCAAAGTTATACTCCCCTGCGTTTTTGCCACTAATGCAGCCTTGCAAGAACCACCACAAAAAACATTTTTTGTCTGAATTCTTTTTGTTTAGAAGCTCTTTTTGCGACTAATGCTGGAGGATTAAATGTAAGATTGCCTACAATCGGGCCCTTTCTTAGCCTGTTTTAAAAATTCTAAGACTTCGCCCTCTGACCAACCCAAACCCTCATTTTGGCTTCTTCAGCGGCCACATCAAACTGTGTAAGCAGCGGGCTGCCCAAAAAAGGGTGTTAAGTCATTATGTAAAGAATAACCTGCTGTTTTTTGAGACCCGATTCAGATTTTTTTTTCATTTATTGTTATATAGTCATTAAAACAGCTAACATTACTTTTTAAAAAGGGGGGTCTATTGGTTTCTTTGGGAAATTGAGAAATTGCATGTACAACGCTTGCCCGCCGTTTGCTGGATCAATGACTTCTAAAACAAAAACATTCATGCTCTGATAAATTTCTTCCTTACGCATTTCTTCAAACAAATTCTCTGGGCCTTCATATATTTTTCCATGCGGTTTCTTTTTTAACCAAAAATTTAAATTTTAAATTAAAAAAAAAAAAAACGACTCCCAAAATCGTCTTATCCAAAACAAATCAACGGTTTTTTTGGCTTTTGGGCTCATAAACTAAAATATAAACGCCCTTTTGCGTTTTAATGTAGCTGTTTAGAAAAGAGTTTTATGTTTCGTTTACTTTTTTTTTAAAATTTCCTTTTTTTCTGCTCAGTGTTTGGGTGTTTTTAGAAAAAGTTGTCCTTGCCTTTTTTTGAAGACAAACTTTGTCTTTTGTACATTTAAAAAACCCTGTAAAAAAGACTAAATTCTTCAAAACCCATGTTTGATCAGCTAGTGCTTTATTTTTTATCGTTAAAGGAAATAAATTTTTGCTGTTTTTTTTAACCATAGCTGTGGCTTTTGGGGTTTATTTTTTTAATTTTTTTCAGCAAACGCCTACAGCAATAAAACGGCCAAAGAGCTAAAACAAACCCCCTAGAGGTAAAGCGGGGTGCGCCCATGCCCCTTGCTAAAAACCCCACTCGTTCCTGCATGCAGCGCTTATACGATCTCCGTATTAACATAGGTAACAGCATTAAAGGCAGCAAAAAACCTTTGTTTGGTTTTGCGTATTTTGAAAGGTCCTGCCATATTTTCCGCTTTTGGGAAGTTTGGTTTTAAACAAGGTTTTTTTTTGTCGGGTTTTCTACTATCCCCCTTTTTCTGGGGACTTGGATTTGTAGACCCTATTGTAAAATTTCAAAGACATGCTTTTTTTTTAAAAAAAAAAAAATAAATTTTGTTTTTATTTTTCTAATCTGTTATTTTAAAAATTCAGCTGCGCACAAAATTAAAAAAAATACACATTTTTAATGGTTTACGGCCTCTTTTTTCTTTTTCAAATTTTAATGTTTATTAGTCTCTAACTTCCCCCTTCCATTTAAATGATTAAACCTCCGTTACCTTAGGGCAAAACCATAAACCGTATTTTTGTTTTAAATAATGATCAAGTCAACATGTGAAGATGTAATCTTTAGACACAAGGTCAACTGTTATTTTTAACCTCCCGCCTCCAAACAGTTTTCTTATTTCATCAAAATGCATAAGGTTTAAGCCCGAGCGTGATTTGGTTAGGACTACCCCAAAGTACATTGACTTTTGTTTTTTTAGGGTTAACAAAATTTTCAGTTTGTCTTTTTAAAGGTTCTTCATTTTCACACCGCAATAAAAAACCCCTTTAAGCGATCTTGCTGTGGGACTAAAACTAAAATTCATATGTGTTACCCCGTTTGGGTTAATTTAGAAGAAAAAATCTCTTTGAATATATTGCTAATTTTGACTGTATTGTTGCCCATCGCCTCGCTAATTGGGGTTGCTAAAGATGTCAAACTCTAACGAATTCAAAAATGCTTTTTTTTTTCCCCGGTTTTTTGTAGTATAAAAACATATTTTTATCATTAAAAGTTTGTTCATTGACAACTGTCTTTTAAAGCTCCTTGAAGTATGGGCAAAACGTTTTAACAACTCAAAATCTGGGGGAAAAAAAAAGCATTTCCAACGCATAAATTAGGGACAAACCTTTTTTTCCGCTTTAGCATCTGCGACGCCTATTCTGTGTTTTAGTGCTTTTCATTTTCGTTCCTTTGAAACGCAAGATCAGCCCCTTTCATTCCCGGTTAGCCCTAGAACGATAGGTTAAAAAAATGTCTGCATTGTGTAAAGAAAAAAATTTCCTGCCCCTCAAGTTTTTAGAAATTTTTTTACAAATTTCCCCCCCCAGATTCGCCAACTGTCCTGTTTTTGGGGCGTTTTTAAGCGATTTTTTTTGAAAAAGTAAGCCGGAAGCCCGGGACAAACACTTCATCCCCCCTGGTCTGGAAATTTAACATAAGAATTTGACTGAACAATGGGGAGACGGATTATTTTGGAACGTAAAATTCCGCTTTTTTTTCCCTTCACGCCAAAGGGCCTTTCAGTCTTCTTGGGGTCAAGAATCGAGCCATATGCTTTTGGGCATTTTTTTATAAAAAAAAATAAAAAAAGGTTTAATTATTTAAAAAATGGCAGGGTTGAAGATTATGATTTTCCTGATCCTGGGACGACATGATGAAAAGACTCCTTTGGTACAGCACCCTCAACGCTTCCCCCCAAAATTAACGGTAAAGGTTAGTATTACCAAAGTTTAGCCTTGAAAGAATTTATACCCTATGATTTTGTAAAAATAAAACCATTTGTATTTTAAAAAATCAAAAACCCCTTTCACTTTGATAAACGGGCCATCAAATTTGGGAGAATCAAATTTCAAAACAGGGGGAAGTCAATCGCCTTCATTACAAACAAAATTAAAATAAACTTTTTCCAAATTCAAAACACATACAAAAATCCCAACGAAACCCCAAAAACAAAAAAAACTCAAATTTAAATCAATAAGAATAAAAAAAAATGCATAAACAAAAACCATTCTTCCCGGAAAAACCTTAAAAAAAACCTCCCCAACTCCCCCAAAATCAACCTTTCGTGCTTTGGAATTTAAAGCGAATTAAAAAAGGGTATGAATACTAAGAGAACAGAGAGGTTTTTAAAAGAGAAAAAAGAAAACTCGTTGAGGCTGATGACGCCAACTTAGGACCTGAAGTTAAAGAAAGAATAACCCAAAGACTAAATAATTTTGAAGAACGGAAACTAGAAGTTTCGTCTACTATCCGAGAACAATTGCGAACTCAAGTGACCAGAATAAGAGAAACTATCCGAAGAATTTTATATGAAGACACGACACTAGCAGAACGAATAAAAACACTGTTTAGAGAGCAAGGTGTCACATTAGCCAGCGTTATAACGGCCTTAGGATTTGCAATAAGTACGCTGGTGTTAGCTATTACAGGTGGCGGTGGAGGTCAAAGCCTAGCGCCTCCATCGCCATCCCCTCCATCACCACCTGATAAATCATGGGTAAAAAAACAACTTGACCATCTTGCGGGTTTATTAAAAAAAATTAGCCAGTAAAGCCATGGACGCTTTACCGGGTATATTAGGGAGTATTGTTAGCTGGCTTTTGCCTACTGCAGGCAAAGTAGTTGGCTTTATGGCCGAGCACTTATGGACATTAGTTCTCTTAATAGTTGGGTTAATTTTTAGTAAGATAAAGACCGAGTAATCCTAGGCCAGTTAATCCAACAACTAGTGCTGTCTTTTCATATTCATGGTCATTATTTTTTTTGACTTCGTGAACTTCGTGTACTTCGTGGTCTTCAACGGCCTTCGGGCTTTGGGCCTTGGGGCTGGATGACTTATTCTTGGGGGTCGGCTTGTTTGTTTACTGCTTGCAATATTACAGGCTCAGAATTTATGTCGTTTTTTTCCAACCTTCTGTTCATTTCCTGCCACAAGGATTTCATTGTTGTAGTTCATTATTGTTCCTACCTGGAGTCTGAGGTCAGAAGGTAGCATGTATAAACCAGTGCCAACAGCAAAGTCAACTTTTGATCTTGCAAATTGCAAAACATGTTGGTACCTTTTAATACTTGAAGGCAAATCAACTGTAGAATTAATAGCGTCCTCTAAATTTGCCAAGTACTGTTTTTGTGCATCAAAGCCAGTAGAAGGATCAGTTATGCTCGATCTTGCCTGTGCTTGCGAACCTAGCAAACACCAAACGTAAGTACGAATAGAGTCGTTTATTCGTTCTATTCCTGCTTTAGTTAGGCCCTTAGAAGTGTCTAAGATAAATGTTGTCCATGCTGTTTTATGCTCTTGCTCTATGGACCCGAGGTGAACGCCTGTGCCTGAAGAGAAAGATGTGTAAGGAGGATTCCAGTCATAGTTATACTTTCTGTGCACGCCCCAAAAATAAGGGGTGCCTAAGCCATGATTAAGGTCCAACTTTTGTCTAAAGTCTTCCTTAACATTAATATTAAATTCGTTACAGATCCTTTCAAAAGCCTTCATGTCTATTCTGTTGCTGAAGGGATTAAACGGTTTGTCATTTGGCAATGGTGCTTGCAGTTCAGTCAAAATACGTCTGAAGGTGTAATAGAAATGAAATCTATACACCGACCTCACCAAAGGATCAGGATGATTTAAATGATCAGCATACGATACTCCACACCCGGTTGATGCACAAAACACAGCAAAGTTTAACTGGTTCTGATAAAACTGCATCGGATGACTGAACCACACTTTCGCAATGCGGTCGTTTTTAATAGGAGGGTTAAAATATCTGTTTAATGGAGTACTCACCTTTACTTGAAAGGTGTCAGTCTGGGTCACAGAAATGACAAGAGTATCAGTTGTTATATTTTTAAGATTGTAGTGCGGCCCAACAGAATATTTTGTATTAGTATATTTGAATGCACTCATTTTTATTTCGTTTAAAAAATGTTTGTAGCAATAACAACTCAAGACCATCCTTCGTTTTTAGAACATGCTATGATAACAATTGCGGAACCAGAATGGTTGCACTTCATGAAATTTTTTACAAAGTTGTATGGTTTAATATAAGTGAATCCAAGAATAATAATAAGATTCTAAAAGTTAACAATAGAGGAAACTTAGTTAGCAAGTTAACCATACCTGATGGTTATTACGGGTTTTGCTCACTAAAAGAAGCAATGAGTAACTTAGACATTACTCTCAAACTTAACAATGCAAATCTGAAAACAATGTTAACATTCAAGCCTGAAGAAGAAGTAGGTTACTATTTTGATAAAGAGCTAGCTAAAATGTTAGGCTTTGCAGCTGACAATCATAGATTTAGAGTTACACCAAACAAAACTACTTATGAGGGAGAAAATCCGCTCGATCTTGCATTACATTCATTACTCTATGTTCATTTGGATGAGCTGAGCACTGATGAAAACTTATATGATGGAAGGCCCTCAACTGTTTTAAGAGCTCTTCCATCAGGGAAAGCTGCATATTGCGATTATGAAATTATACAATTCCCTAATTTACAGTCTAAAAGATTAGTTTGTGGGAGGGTCGGATCATTTAATATAAAAATTGCAGACAAAACAGGGAAAGTCGTGAAATGTGATAACCTGCACATTGTTTTGGAAATAAAATAATAAGTTGTTCTAAAAAATGTCGCGGGGCCAGAAGAACCGGGAGTTACATTAGCGCCTGTGAGGTGTATACCTTTAGAATTAAAAGACCTTGCAGACGTTGCGGACTTTGAACAGAACGGTGAGATAGGCGCTTTGTATGGTTTTGAGTACACTAAAGATGGTGATTATAAACGCAAAGAGGTTGGCGACAACAAAAAAGTTTCCTAAACTAGAGCAACTACGCAATGTAGAAGCAAATAATGCTGGCCAGTATGAATATAAAATAGTTCGAAAACCTGACAGCAAATGGCACTTAGAACCATATTTAGAATGGGAAATAAAATTTGAATTCATAAGCCCATTTTACATTTTTTTAAGCCGTAAAAAAAAGTTTCAGAAAAGCATTCAACTCTGGCCCTTTACATGTAAGTCTTATGCCGGACGACAATAGTCGGAAAGAGTTTGAAATAACGCCGTATGGGAAAAAACAGTACATCCTCCACAGAAGAGAAACGGTTTTAAGGAAGCTTCTACAAAATTACAGTTCTTTCCGCATAGGAAATTAGGAGACAACGTTCACAATGATATTTGAAATTTCTGTCTTTAAAGATGTGGAAGGGGATGGGGTTGTGGGCGTTAGTGACGTCCTTATAAAAGGAATTAATATTAGCTGGCAAAACTTAGACTTTTAAACGTCTTAAAGTTACCATCGTCTTTTCTTCACAATGGTGAGGAGAGAACTAATAAATATTCATTCTGGCTCACCCGCTCTCAACCCGGCTCAACAAGTTTCGACCGGGTTGAGACCGGCTGACGCCAGAATAAATATTTATTAGTTCTCTAACTAAACTTTTCAGATTTCAGTTTTTTCCGCGTTTTTCTGATCATTATCAATAACATCATTTTCGCACAGACAGTCATTTTCAATAAACATCTTTTTGCGGAGACAGTCATCAAACTAAGACTTGGCTGACCCTGTGCGAACACAACCCTAATTAGAGGGCTTGGGGTTTGCTGCAGGTAGTACCATGCACAGCGGTCCTGGGTGGCTCATGCGATACCTGTAATTAACTAACTGTAACCACCATAAGGCGGGGATGGTGGCGCTTACTTGACCAGGTTAACCCGACCTTATTCTCTGACAAGTAAGACTTCAATAACTCAACCAGTTTCGGACGAAGTGACCCAGGATTAGTATTTTTACGTTCTCTGATAAGTAAGACTTCAATAACCAAAAATAACGACCCTACAAACATACATACTGTGTAGGATTATCCGTTTTCATTACTAATTTACTAAACTTTTCAGATTTCAGTTTTGCTTAATCCTGTGTTTTTCCTGATCATTTTCAATAACATCATTTTTGTGCAAAACATTCATCAAATGAGTCTCTGTCTTTTAAAACTGAGTTTATTTTTGCTCCGAAACTTTTTTATCCTACCTAATCTGGAAATTAGATAAATAAGAATAAGAGACTGGAGGAAAAGAATAAATGAAAATGGGACAGAGGAAGAGGGTAGTGAACAGTACAAAACACACACACACTGCACGCACAGAGACACTTGCACACACACACACACACACACACACACACACACACAACACACACACACCACACACACACACACACACACACAACACACACACACACACATACACACAGAGAGAGAGAGAGAGAGAGAGAGAGGCTGACAGACAGACAGACAGACAACAGACGGGACAGAGACAGAGAGAGAGAACAGGAAAGCGATCCCCACAAACAACACTGCTGTAATAGGGGCTGTAGATTGTGGCAGGGGGCGTATTAGCCAGAGCTAGGCGTGTCAGGCCCTTTTTATGTTCTTAACTGCCAACACCAGCAATTAGGGGCTTTGCCCCTGTGTTTAGGGGGGTGGGCTTTCTGGCTGTCCTGAGAAACCTGTTACCCCACCCCCACCGCCACCACCCACCACCACCACCACCACCACACAGTGTTTGCCCAATCACCGGCTTTGTTGCTTTAATCTACACTGCACCCTTTGCGACACCAAACAATCGGAATAAAAGGCGTTGACAAGCTCCAAAGAATATCTATGTTAAAGCAATTTTTGTGACTTACTTCTGCGTGTGCGGCCCATTTATTTTGGGTTTTGGGACATGTGACATTGTTCCTGGGTTGACATTGTTTTTGGGGGTTGACATATAAAAAGGTATTGGCACTGTTTATAGTTACGTGTTCTTGGAGACATGCAGTCAGTTTTAAAATGACGGATCAGGCAACAACATCGGGAACATCAAGAACTGTTGAAAGTTTTTTTAGCCAGCGTTCCACTTAAAAAAGAACATTTAGAAGATCAAATAGCGAAAAAAAGAAAAGAGTTGCGAAAGATAAAGAGACAAAGAGTGAAACAAGAAGAAAGAGTAAAACTAGAAGGACAAAAATTAAAATCATTGATTGATAAAGAAAAAATGTGAAAGCTGCTCTTGATGAATTAAATATTCAATGGGATGCGGCAGAGGATTCACAAGACATTTAAGGTAAGTTTATTATTATAATTTGTAGTTGTTTTAAAATTATAGCATTTTTACTGATAATAACTATATTATATTTTGAACATCTGTTTCTTATAAATTAATCAAAGGTGCACACACTCAAGTCACCCCAAGTCACTTCTAAGTTCTTACTCAAGTTGCCCTCAAGTCATCCTCAAGTCATCCACAAGTTCTTACTTAAGTCATCCTTAAGTCATCCTCAAGTCATCCTCAAGTTGTCCTCAAGTCATCCTCAAGTCATCCACAAGTTCTTACTCAAGTCACCCCAAGTCACTTCTAAGTTCTTACTCAAGTCGTCCTCAAGTCATCCTCAAGTTCTTACTCAAGTTACCTCAAGATCGTAATTAAGTCATCCTCTAAGTACAACCAAGTTCTTATTCAAGTTATCTTATAATTATCAAAAAAAAATACAATCTATGTTTTTATCTTAAATAGTAAATGTCTAATATAGTACACACACGCCTCAAAAAAACGCGCCATCGTTAAGGATGTCTTGCTCAGCGTCTTTGGCGCGAGATCGGTTAGCATAGATCTTAATGAAGTTCTTACATCCTAAGCAACCGCATTGATTACAATTCTGGTCTATGGAAATGTCTTTATAGACTCCATGTCTTTATTTATTGACTCCATCATTTTATAATACGCCATGATCTATTTTTATCAAAAAAATTTTAAAATTAAGTTCTTAAAATATTATTCCATTTGAAATGGATCAAAATGATCTTTTGTTGTTGGCGGTTCTGGCGTGCTGTTGTCTTCTTCTGAATTTAGTGGTTCAGATTTTTTTGGCTGCTTTTGTTTTGTTGCCATTGGTTATATATTTTATAACCGTAATAACTGCCCCCAGCAGCAGCAATGGCGCCAAAAATGGCAACATTTTTAGTTCAATATTCCATGAAGACTTTGGTGCTGTAGGTCTTGAATCACATGGAGTTTTATAGCTGGCATTGAATCAACTTGTTCTGGCGTTGGCGGTGTTTATGTTTTCATTATGAGTTATATTCTGTAACATTAATTTTTTTGTCTGTTCCACTCTGCTAATTTTCTTCCTGCTTTAACACGCCCAGGATGCTTTTCACTGGTCCCCACTGATTCAGTGTTTTCTGCTGATTTTCTGGCTTGGTACTTTCTCCACCTGATTCAGTGTTTTCTGATTCTGCTGATTTTCTGGCTCGGTCATTTTGAAGGGAATAAAATCTATATGATAAAAAAGTAATTAATCCCATGATTAATGGTGATAACAATGTTCCAAATCTGTAATATAGATCACATCCTAGAGACTCTAATGACTTTGTTAAAACTGGATCTTGCGTTAATTCATACGTAAGATCTTGTCAGAATAAATGGGAGCAAATCTACTGACTAGTTTAGTGTACAAACTAAGAACCGTTTGCCCGACACTTTTCACCATTCTCGACCCCAACTGCGCCTCATACCTGTTGTGATACTTTATAATGTCTTGCGGCGACATTTGTTGAATCTGTTCTATGCTGAATTCAGTTCCGAGGAACTGTTTTGTTTTTCCACATGCTGCTAAAGAATACAGCCTCTCCTTTTTGGGCATAATAGCTTGGTCATCAACTTGGTCATTCATAAGTTCAGGAAGGTTTAGCCGCCCTGTAGCTGCAGTAGATCATTGCTGTTCATGTTTTTTTATTAATTATAATTATTTATTTTTTAAAAATGAGCACCGAAAAAAACTGTCGCCAACCTTGTATACCATTCTGCTGTTATTGGGGGCCTAAGTGTAGGATACACGATGCTTGGTAAAAGCCTGTTAAAAATTAAAACCGGCAGATCTTGGCAAACTAGACTTTGAAGACTCAGCAAAGCTAATCGCTATTATTACAGCTTCGTTCGCTACGAAAGATTTTCTAGTCAAGCAAGGAATAATTCCAGAGAATATAAATATGTAAATAAAAAATACATTTATAAAAAATGGCTTCACTCGTAATGATGAAAGGCGGCGCTGTGGTGAATGCGCTTGCTTTTAGCGGAAGTAATTACGCGTTTAGTAAACTACGGGATGACGGTGAGAGAAAAAGACATAACAAAGCTGTGGAGCAACTAGCTGCAGCACAAGATCGCTATGAAAAGCATAGAATTGAGCAGTTAGATTTTATTAATAACACACTGAAAAAACAGGGGCATGCAGCTTGCACATTTAAAGATGTTGGCCAGGCAATAAAAGAGTATTATCTAGTAACGGGCAAACCAATCGAGACATTGCCCCCACCAAAATTCAGTGACTTTATCAGCCATCAGAAAAACAAAAGATGCAAGAAATCGGGTTTATTGTCTTTGGCATGACCGTCGTGTATTTTGTTGCGCATAATATTGGTTGAATAAAAAATGAACAAAATCTATTATTCGCCAAAAGGATATTGGAAGGGAATCACGGCAATAAAAAAGCTAAGCCAAGCAGCGGGAAGTCAGTGAAAAACAGCAAAGGAATGGTTATCTAAACAAGCGATTTGGCAAATTTATTTACCTGCACCTAGACGAAAAACAAAGACCGCACTTTGTGAATACAATACCAAACGACACCATCAAATGGTCTTCTATATTTACCCTCTGATACGATTAGACGAAAAAGATTTAAGTACGCACTCACAGTCATTGACATAGCTTCAAGATATAAAGATGCGGAACCTTTAACACAAAAGAGTGCTTCTGCTGTTGCTGTTGCTATACAACTGATATACCAACGAGGCCCCTTAACTTATCCTCGCATGATTCAAGTTGATGATGGAAAAGAATTTAAAGGCCAAGTGAATCAATTATTGTTAAAACATAGAGTTACCATTAAAAGAGGCATCCCAGGAGTTCACAGATCACAGGCTTTAGTTGAAAACTTTAACAAACAGTTATCCGAAAGACTTTTTTCCTACCAGTATCACAGAGAGGCTGATTGACAATTCTCGCAACACAGAATGGGTTAGAAGACTGCCCTCAGTTTTGCGCGCAATGAATAATGAAGAATTTAAAGGGCTAAAACCAGTAAAGCAATCAAAAGAAAAACAATAAATGTTGCTGAAGACTCCAGTTCATCCAGCAAACTATTACCATTTGGATTGAAAGTAAGGTACCTTTATTTGCCGGGGAAGCAGAAGGGACACTCGCATCAGGGCAACAGATCCAGTTTGGAGTGTTGATCCATATGAAATAAAAAGAATTGTAAAAATGAATCCGCCCGTGTATTATTTACGAGAAACTGACACAACAAAACAGCCAGCTCCTCAAAGATCTTTTGTGAAGGAAGAACTGCAGATAATCCCACCAGACACAGTTCGCCTTTAATTAATTTACGTAAATATATTTGAGTTAAAATGGAAGCTCACAACGAAGAAGCCTTACGTATTGAGGCACAGAAGAAAGAATTCTTACATGGAACTAAACCAGAAACAAGAATGATAAATGCAGAGACCTTGGAATTGATGCGGGAATCATTTGATTTGAATTCTGCTATAGGGCAACATTTGCGAGGACTCATCAGGACATGGCAATGCATCCAGATCACCTACAACCCCAAATCCCAAATTTTGATTATCAAAAAATGGGATAAAGAATATCTTGAAATAATAAAAAAAATTCGAGCACATCAAGCAAACATGAGAAAAATTTTGAATGAATTGGATATTGATGCGATTGAGCTTATAGATAAACTTCGGAAAATATAAACCCGAACCCGCGGACAAAGAAGATATATAATTATGCTGTTCTCCAATGTCCGATTGCATATGAAAACTCTGGATTAACAAACACACGTTTTGTGTTTGTTCTATCTAATGACTTCTTTGTTACAACCGTTGTGTTGATCTCATGCAGATTAGATCGCAGTTTTACGTTGTCATGATGAAAAGTCTTATTGCCAAACAATGCTTCTTTGTAGTTGTCATGTGATATGTTTGACTGCACAACACTGCGAGATATTCCTTTTGCTTTCTTAATGGTTTTCTCCTGGCTCGAAATACTGTACATTTTCGATCTTAAACCAATAAACTCCTTAATCACCTTTCCAGATAATTCATCCTTCATCTTTCCTAAAACCTTCTTGTTAACGGGTGAATGTAAAGGCGAATCTTTAGGGTAATCGGAACGTGTCATACCATCCTGCATGCCCTTTTAGCTACTTCTAATTCCATGTCTTTATAGATGTCTTCAGTAGGGATATCTATAACAAAACTATCTGTATCTGTGTAAAGTACTCTGGACTCTGGATACAAGGGTTTAAAGTAGTCATAAAGAAATTCTAACATCAAAAGCTTTGATAATTCTAAAACAGTAAACCCAATAAAAACAGGTTTGTCCAATTTTGACTTTCTTTTTTTTCATCATTATGCCAAAAAGCTGATCATGAAATCTTCTGAAGTCCTGATAATTAAGGTTTTGAAGTCAGCTTAATTGCTTCGTTCTCTTTGGTGACTAATCTAACATCTTTACGCTTGTGCGGATTCTCCATAGTCTTTCCAAAACAGCTGTTGTTCATCAGCTTGAAAAAGTCTTTTTCTGAAGCATCTGTGGATTTGGTTCTGAGATCAGTGTTCTTCATGATGTATGGTTTCATGAACTGTTCTTGATCAAAAGCAATTATGCGATGAACTGCTGTCAACTTCAACCCCATGTCTTAAATAAAATTGTAGAAGTCTGAATGACAGACATAATTTTTTTTTGCCTCGAAGATTAGGCACAAGTTTAGGTGGTTCTGTTTTCGCCATCTTTAGGCTTTCTGCTGCTAATGGATAGTCATTATGCAGGTCATGGAGTTCAAAGAGGATATTCTAAATCAACTTCTAGAATGTATCCACGCTGTTGACCCGGCATCAAACTGCCCAACCACTTTAATGCTTTTTGAATGTTTTTCGGATCGACGCTTGTGTGCATTTTAAAGTTGCGTAATGGAAGTGATTGCGCCATTGCCCATCCATACAGATTGTTTGCATCTAAATACATGAGATAGTTAGACCTTTTACTTGGATCATAGTTGTCCAAGTATTTGTTGTTTGCTTTACAGTAATGATGCGACGCCATACTAATTCCTCCACGCAATCCGTTTTCAATCATCTGAATCATTGGTAGGTCAGACAATAAATCAATCTGTACTCCAGTAAACTTTAAGAAAGCATCCCAACTCATCCCAGGCGCAGAAATGTAATGAGCAGGATCCAGGCTATAATGTTTCATGCAGGTCTTTCTATAGTTTTCAAAGACGTCCGCCAACAAACATACATCGGCCATTAAGTAGGAGTCATGATAGTCTCCCATCGTTTTACAATCTAACTTCTGCCATGCTTCTTGAGCATGCTGGTAATCAGAATCACTGATGTCCTTTCCTCTAAGACTAGAAAAAAACGCGCCTTTAGGTGGAAGTGTATCTTCGTCAAACCTTTCCCAACTGTTCATGTACTCATAAAGGTAAACGCCCTTTCTAACGAGAGTTGGGTCAAAATATTCTTCCGTTATTGGGCAGGACTTTAAGGACATAGCCAGTGACTCTAATGAACCCATCATGTGTTGCATAGAGTCATAAAAAGACATGTTATCATATTAAAGCACATGTACTTTTCTGATGACTGTGCAATGCATGCTACCCTGAAGGCGCTGGTTACTGCTTGCAATATAAGATGAGAGTCGTAACCTCGCAAGTTATGAAAGAAGATGGGCAGCTTCCATGTCTTTGGTTCAAACTTTAGTTGAAGATTGCATTTACTGTGTGCTGCTCCTCTGAACTTCCCATAATGTGATCATGGTCTCTTACCCGCTGGCCGCCAAGGCCACCTGTTGGATTCGCTGCGTCTGATGAGAGGCCTAAACCGCAAATCCAACAATGTGTGGCTGAGTCATACTGTTCTTGGTCCCTTTAGGCGTCATCATGATTTCAGATATATTCAGATTATTAGAACAGGCGTTACGCACTTGCTGCATGCGTTCTAAGAAGTATTCTGCAGCATTAGGCCCTCTATATAATTCTGGCTTTGAATGAACGCCATCCGACCTGACAATAATGAAGGCAAATGAACAAATCTGATGATTACTCATTAAGACTGTTTTTCGAAGTTTTTGTGGCGCTGGCCCTGCATAAGGAACAATAAGCGATTCGAAGTCCCGCGTAAACAACATATGGCGAATTTTGCAGCCGTTTCCAGTTCTTAAAAACTAACTTAGATCCGGGCGGGGCGTAATTAGTTCTGTATTACAGTCAACTGGGCCGATACAATGTTTCTTATGTTTGATTGCGGCTTGAGCGGATGGAATTCTTGTTAAACATTTTCTACAGAATTCTTGTTTGCCATGATCTTTTGAAGTATGCTTCATTAGTCTACTCATCGTGCGTATCAATGTGTAATGAGGTAGTCCTGCTGGTGAAAACATCAGTAGTAAGTCAACATGGCTTTTGTCTGGATCACCTATTGTTGGACTGTTCTTGGACACTCTAATAGGCACCAAATTTGTTTCCTCATCCCATGTGTATACATTAACAGTTATTGGTTTGTTTTGTTCTTCAAACTGATCAATGGAATCCACGCTAACAGGAAAGGATATTCCACTAAAGTTAAGATCATTGATGAAAGGGGTGATAGTTAGACACTCTCTCTGCGTTTTTGCGGACGTAATGCAGCCTTGCAAGAACACACCACATAAAGCATTTGCCGTCTGTATTCTTTATGTTTAGAACTGCTCTTTTTGCAACTAATGCTGGAGGTAGTGGAATGTAAGCCTTGCCTACAATCGGTGCATACTTAGCCTGTTTTAATCTGATCTCTAAGACTTCGCCCTCTGACCAACCAGAGCCTCTCATTTTGGCTTCTTCAGCGGCCACATCAAACTGTGTAAGCAGTTGGTTGCCCAACCAGGTGTTAAGTCATTATGAGAAAGAATAGTCTGTTGTTTAGTCGAGACCCAGACTTCTAGATTTTCTTCATTTATTGTTACATAGTCGATTAAAACAGCTAACATTACTTTAACCGGTGGGTCTATTGTTAGTTTAACCCGGAACTTGAGAAATAGCATGAGCAACACTTGCCCGTACGCTTGCTGGATCAATGACTTCTAAATCAATATCATTCAGTGCTCTTGATAAATCTTCTTGCATTCCTTCAAACAATTCGTCCGGTCCTTCATATATCTTATCCATGCTGAGTTTCTTTTCTAACTCAAAATATTTATTTAAATTAAAAAAAATAATTAATCCGAATCAATATCAACGGTCTTTTTGTGCTTGGACTCATAAACTAAAGTATAAACACCCTTTGGCGTTGTTAATGTGAGCTGTTTAGAACAGAGTTTAATGTTTCGTTTACTTTTTTTAAGCATTCCTTTTTTATCTGCTGGGGGTCTGGCTGTTGAGAAAAACTTGTCCTCGCCTTTCTTTGAAGATCAAACTTTTGTCTTTTGTAGTCATCAAAATCGGCCTGTAAACGAATAAATTCTTCGTCGTGATGTTTGAGTCAACTAGTGCTTTATTTATTATCAGTTTAAACGAACTAAGTTTAGCTGTTATTAGTTGAACCATAGCTGTGTGCTTTTGGAGTTTAGTTTTTAATTTTTTGCCAGCAGCACTTACAGCTAATGAACACAGGCCAAGAGCTAAAGACAAACCGCCTAGAGGTAAAGCTGCGGGTGCGCCTATCCCTGTTGCTAAGAGACCAACACTCGTTCCTGCTGATAGAGCGCTATAGTCGATGCTCCAGTATTAACATCGGTAACAGCATTAAAGGCAGCAGAATACCTTCGTTTGGCTTTGCTGTATTTTAAAAGGGTTTCTTGCTCTAGTTTTTGTTGCATTTGCGTAATGTTTGTTAATCTGAAGGTTTTTATGTTAGGGGTTTCTACTATCCCTTCGTTTGGCGGCTCTGGCGCTGTAGGCACATTTGGATAAACCTGACAGACATGCTTTTTAAAAATGAAAAAATAATTTAGTAATGTATATCTTTTAATCTGTTTTCTTCAATATTCAGCTGTGCATCATATATTAAAAACAAATGCACGTAAGTGGTTTATCGGCCTCTTTTTCTTTATCAATTTGAAATTTATTATGTCTCTGACAGTTCTCCCGCTTCCATGTAACTGATTATCCTCTGTTGACCTTAGGTCAATCCATAAACCGTATTTCGTTGTTAAATAATGATAAAGTCTAACGCTGTGAAGATGTAGATCTTTAGACACAAGGAAAACTGTTGGATTCTACCCTCCCGCCCCCAAACAGTTTTTTATTTCATCAAAATGGAAAAGGGTTTTAAACCCCGCTAGCGTAGTTTTGGTTAGGACTACCCTAAAATTTGTACATTGCACTTTTGTTATTTTAGGTTTAAATTTAAAATTTTAGTTTGTCTTTCGTGGTCCTTCTCTTCACACAGCAATAAAATACTTTAAAGCGATTTTGCTGGGCACTAAACTAAAATTCCATATAGTGCTGCCTTTTTTTGGATATTTGAATGTAAATCACTTTTTGTAATATATTGCTATTTTAAACTGAATTGTTGTGTTCACCCCTCGCAAGTTAGGGTTGCTAACGTTCAAACTCAAACGAGATGTCAGAAATGCTTACTTTGTTTTGGTGTTTAGAAAAATAAATATTTGGTATTAAATTTATTTCATATAAAAAAACTGTTTTTAAATGCTCCTTAAAAGTATGGGCATGCGCTTTTAAAACAACTCAAAATCTAGGGTATAAAAAAGCGATTTCATACGCAAAACTTACGGCTACAAACCTTTTGCCGTCTTTGGGTTGCGGCGCCTATTTATTTTTTAGTGCTTTTTCTTTTTCGTTCCCTTTTAAACGCAAGTCAGCCCTTTCATTCCCGGTACCCATAGATAAATAGGTTAAAAATTTTCTGCATTGTGTAAAGAAAATTTTTTTCCCCCTAATTTTTATAAAAATTTTTCTTAACGATTCCCCGTCCCAGATTTGGAAAAAACTGCCCTTTTGGGGTCGTTGTTGAAGCGAGTTCTTTTTTGAAAGAAAGCCCGGCAGAGCCTGGACAATCACTTCATCCGCCCTAGGTCTGGAATTTGCAGTAAGAATTTGACTGAAAAATAGAGAGGGAAAATATTTGGAACAGTAATTTCCCGCTTTTTTCCCCTTCACCCCAAAAGGGTTTTTTCATTTTTCTATGCGGTCAAGGACCCATATGTTGTGACTTTTTTATAAAAACAAAATAAAAAAGTTAAATTATTAAAAAAACTGGAAGGCGAGAAGATAAAGATAGTGTTTTAGATCCGGGGAGACGACAGGGTCGACCCCCTTTGTAAAAAAGCTCAACGCTCTAAATGGGCATGAAAAACAAACCAAAGGTCAGATCATTTTACAAGTTTAGGTAAAGAACCCCCCGAATTTAAAAGACCAAATGTTTTTTGAATTAAAAGGGGTCATTTGTCTGTGAAAAACGACAGGACAACTTGTTCGGGTTTTCAAAAATAAAAAAGACCAAAAGTTTTTTTGCCCAAAGGGACAAATTTTACAAAGATCATGGAAAGATCAAAAACGCCTTGGTTTTTGTTAACCGAAATTTAAGGGGGGAGGCAGTTCTAAAATTTAAAAACACTGCAGAATCCCCCCAGATAACCAAAAGAAAATGGAACTTAAAAAAAAACAATCGCAAGAATTAATAAATGCAAAAGAAGCGGGGAAAAAAGTTTTTTAGAAAGAAACAGATTTAAAAACTATACACACTCACCCCTACCCAGCGAGAAATAGGGCCCCGATCATGCTTTAAGAACATTTGGGCGAATTAACAAAAATTTAGCAAAATGGGGAAATAGGGAATATAAAAAGAAAAAAGAAAACCGTTGAGGCTGATGACCAAAATTAGGGGCCCGTATTAAAAAAGAAACCAAAGCTAAAAGGGTCTTGAAAAAGAGATCAGCAAGTAAAGTTGTCTATAACCCAGAACAATTACGAATCAAGTGAGCAGAATAAAAAAACTATCAAAGAATTTTATATGAAAACCCAAAGCTAGCAGAAAGAATAAGAAAAATGTTTAGAGAGCAAGGAGTCACATTAGCAAACGTTATAAGGCCTTGGATTTTCAATAATACACTGGGGTGGCTATTTTTTGGGGGCGGTTTCGGGTTAGTGCCCCACCCCCTCGCCTCCATCAGCCCACAAATCAGGGTAAAAAAACAGCTTTATCATCTTGCGAGTTTATTAAAAAAAAATTAGCTGTAAAGCCCCGGACGCTTTGCCCGGAAAATTAGGAGGTGTTGTTAGCTGGCTTTTGCTACTGCAAGCAAAATGTTGGGTTTAGGCGAGCACTTTTGGGCATTTTTTCTTATAGTTGGCAATTTTAGTAAAATAAAAACCAAGTAATCCTAGGCCCGTTAATCCCAAAAAACAAGTGCGTCTTTTCATACAGGTCATTATTTTTTTTTGACTTCAAAAGTCTGGGGTTGGGCCCCAGGTTGGATACTTATTTTGGGGGGTCGACTTTTTTGTTTTTTGCTTGCAATATTCTGGCTCAGAATTTATTTCGTTTTTTTTCCCACCTTCGTTCATTGCCTCCCAAGGATTTCATTTTTGTAGTTTTTATTTTACCTATTGGAGTGAGGTCAGAAGGCCATGTATAAACCAGCGCCAACAGCAAAGTCTACTTTTGATCTCGTATTTTAAAAAAATCTTGTACCTTTTTTATATTTAAGGTAAATCAACGTAGAATTAATGGGGGCCCCTAAATTTGCTAAGTATTGTTTTTGTGCATCAAACCAGTAGAAGGATCAGTTATGCTCGACCTTTTCTGTCTGCGAGCCTAGCAAAACACCAAACAAGTACGTAGAGTGTTTATTCGTTCTATTCCCGCTTAGCTGACCTTAGAAGTGTCTAAGAAAATGTTTTCCATGCTGTTTTTTCTCTTGCTTATGGGCCCCAGGTAAAGCGTGCCCGAAGAGAAAGTGGTAAGGAGGATTCCAGGTAGTATATTTTTGTGCCCCCAAAAATAAGGGGGGCCTAGACCAGATTAAGATCCAACTTTTGTCGAAAGTCTGTCTTGGCCTTAATATTGAATTCGTTACAGATCCTTTCAAAAGCCTTCATGTCTATTCTGTTGCTGAATGGATTAAACGGTTTGTCATTTGGCAATGGCGCTTGCAATTCAGTCAAAATACGCCTGAAGGTGTAATAGAAATGAAATCTATACACTGACCTCACCAAAGGATCAGGATGATTTAAATGATCAGCATACGACACTCCACACCCAGTTGATGCACAAAACACAGCAAAGTTTAACTGGTTCTGATAAAACTGCATCGGATGGCTGAACCACACTTTTGGGATGTAGTCTTTTTTAATAGGGGGGTTAAGATATCTGCTTAATGGAGTACTCACCTTTACTTGAAAGGTGTCAGTCTGAGTCACAGAAATGATAAGGGTGTCAGTTGTTATATTTTTAAGATTGTAGTGCGGCCCAACAGAATATTTTGCATCAGTATATTTAAATGCGCTCATTTTTATTTTGTTTAAAAAATGTTTGTAACAATAACAACTCAAGACCGTCCTTCGTTTTTAGAACATGCTATTGATAACAATTGCGGAAGCAGAATGGTTGCGCTTCATGAAAT
This sequence comes from Conus ventricosus, assembly GCA_018398815.1. Taxonomy (NCBI): domain Eukaryota; kingdom Metazoa; phylum Mollusca; class Gastropoda; order Neogastropoda; family Conidae; genus Conus; species Conus ventricosus. Next base: position 8,248,201 of record CM031606.1, read on the forward strand.
ATTTTACAAAGTTGTATGGTTTAATATAAGTGAATCAAAGAAGAATAATAAGATTCAAAAAATTGACAAAACAGGGACCAAAGTTAGCCAGTTAACAATACCTGATGGTTATTACGGGTTTTGCTCACTAAAAGAAGCAATGAGTAACTTTGACATTACTCTCAAACTTAACAATGCGAATCTGAAAACAATGTTAACATTCAAGCCTGAAGAAGAAGTAGGTTACTATTTTGATAAAGAGCTAGCTAAAATGTTAGGCTTTGCAGCTGACAATTATAGATTTAGAGTTACACCAAACAAAACTACTTATGAGGGAGAAAATCCGCTCGATCTTGCATTACATTCATTACTCTATGTTCATTTAGATGAGCTAAGCACTGATGAAAACTTATATGATGGAAGGCCCTCAACTGTTTTTAAGAGCTCTTCCATCAGGGAAAGCTGCATATTGCGATTATGAAATTATACAATTCCCTAATTTACAGTTTAAAAGATTAGTTTGTGGGGAGGGTTGGTATTTTAATATAAAAATTGCAGACAAAACAGGGAAAGTCGTGAAATGTGATAACCTGCACATTGTTTTGGAAATAAAATAATTAGTTGTTCTAAAAAATAATGTCGCGGGGGCCAGAAGAACCGGGAGTTACATTGGCGCCTGTAAGGTGTATAACCTTAGAATTAAAAGACCTTGCAGACGTTGTGGACTTTGAACAGAACGGTGAGATAGGCGCTTTGTATGGTTTTGAGTACACTAAAGATGGTGATTATAAACGCAAAGAGGTTGGCGACAACAAAAAGTTTCCTAAACTAGAACAACTACGCAATGTAGAAGCAAATAATGCTGGCCAGTATGAATATAAAATAGTTCGAAAACCTGACAGCAAATGGCACTTAGAACCATATTTAGAATGGGAAATAAATTTGAATTCATAAGCCCATTTACATTTTTTAGCCGTCAAAAAAGTTTCAGAAAAGCATTCAACTCTGGCCCTTTACATGTAAGTCTTATGCCGGACGACAATAGTCGGAAAGAGATTGAAATAACGCCGTATGGGAAAAAAACAGTACATCCTCCACAGAAGAGAAACGGTTTTAAAGAAAGCTTCTACAAAATTACAGTTCTTTCCAAGCAGAAAATTAGGAGACACGTTCACAATGATATTTGAAATTTCTGTCTTTAAAGATGTGGAGAGGGATGGGGTTGGGGCGTTAGTGACGTCCTTATAAAAGGAATTAATATTAGCTGGCAAAACTTAGACGTTAAACGCCTTAAAGTTACCATAGTCGTTCTTCACAATGGTGAGGATATTAAGATCATAACAACAAGCAACAAAATCAATGTTGACTTAAATAGAAACAATCTTACAGAACTGAATTGGATTAATGTTACACATTTAGGCATCATAGGGTTTTATTATACTGAACAAGTTTTGACGGAGAGTATGATAAAAATAATAACTGGATTAGATTAAATTCTGTTATAAAACTATGGAGCAGTTAAACTTTATGACAAAAACCCCTCATTGTTCATTAATTTGTGGACAAACTGGTTGTGGAAAAACAATATTTATCCTCGACCTGTTACAAACAGTTTATCGTTATAATTTTGATCATATTGTGATTTTCTGTCCAACACTTAAATGGAACAAAGCATATCATGATAGAAGGTTTATATGGACAGATGATAACATATTTTTAGTTGATCCCAGCAATAAACTGAGTGAATGTCTAGAACGCTTTTTTATATTGTTTGAGGGAACGCAGACGCTATTTATTATAGATGACTGTTCAGCAGAAAAAGACATAATTAAAAAGAGAAACACTTTGTCGAAACTAGCTTTCAGTGGAAGACATGCTGGAATAAGTGTGTGGATTTTATGCCAAAAATATAACTCAGTTTTAAAAGACTTTAGAGAACAGTTAAAGACTGTAGTTTTATTTCACATGAAAGACAGAGATGCATTTGATGAATGTTTGCGTGAAAATGATGTTATTGAAAACGATCAAGAAAAACATAGGATTAAACAAAAACTAAAATCTGAAAAGTTTAGTAAATTAGTATTGAAAACGGACAATCCTACACAGTATGTTTGTTTGTAGGGTCGTTATTTTTTGGTTATTGAAGTCTTACTTGTTAGAGAACTAATAAATATTCATTCTGGCATCATCCGGTCGAAACTGGTTGAGACCGGATGAGCCAGAATGAATATTTATTAGTTCTCTTGAGGATATTAAGACCATAACAACAAGCAACAAAATCAATGTTGACTTAAATAGAAACAATCTTACAGAACTGAATTGGATTAATGTTACACATTTAGGCCTCATAGGGTTTTATTATACTGAACAAGTTTTGACGGAGAGTATGATAAAAATAATAACTGGATTAGATTAAATTATGTTATAAAACTATGGAACAGACAACTTTGGTGTCAATGCCGATATTAAACTTTATGATAAAATCCCCTCATTGTTCAATGATTTGTGGGCAGACAGGTTGTGGAAAAACAATATTTGTCCTCGACCAAATACCAACAATTATCGTTTATAATATGATCATATTGTGATTTTCTGCCCAACACTATAAATGGAAACAAAGCATATAATGAAAGAAGGTATATATGGGCGGATGATGAAATAATATTTAATAAATCCCAGCAATAAGCTGAGTGAGTGTTTAGAACACTTTTAATCATAAATTTGTATTAGGGAACGCAGACCCTATAAATCAAGTAAGACTGTTCGGCAGAAAGATACATATTTAAAAAGAGAAACACTTAGATCAAAACAGGCTAATCAGCGGAAAAGACATGCTGGGAATAATTGTGTGGATTTATGTCAAAAATATAACTATCACGATTTAAAAGACTTTAGAGAACAATTAAAGACTGATAGTTTTATTTCACATGAAAGACAGAGACGCATTGATGATGTAATGCGCGAAAATATGTTAATGAAAATGATCAGGAAAAATAACACAGGATTAAGCAAAAACTAAAATCTGAAAAGATTAGTAAATAGTATTGAAAACGGATAATACCTACACAGAATGTTTGTTTTTAAAAAATCGTAGTATTTTTATTGGTTATTGAAGTCTTACTTGTCAGAGAACGGGGAAAAGCTCATTCTAGGGATCAACCACCCAAAACTGGTTTGAGGGTGTTGAGCTAGAATAGCATTTCCCCGTATGCTCTCATGACAATCAAAAATATTCAAGCAAAAATACGTCAGCTATCAAACTCCGTGTATGCCAAACCTTAAAAATATAATGATTCTTCCATAAAAAAACCACAAACAACACAACAAAGAGTTGAGATGAAAGTAATCATGTAATTGCACAAAAAAATACCAGTGACATCTGAATAATAACATGTCTCTAACACAATTTTGTGTACCAAGCTACCGGTAACACAGACGTGATAAAGAAACATACATAGGAATCACAGCAAACCCCTTAAAACCAGATATGCAAACCACATAAACAGTCTATCAAAATTAAAAAAATAAAAACCAAAACCGAATAAGAAATACATTTGAAGCATGAAGAAATAATAAAATAGAATACAACATAAATACATGGCAAATTATAACAAAGAGTGAACACCAAACAACAACTTTCTAAAAAAGAAAATGGGCAACTTAGAACTACAGAAAAGTGTGCTGATACTAAGTCCACCCCACCAGCATCCCTGAACACTAAAGTAGAAATGATAAACAATGCAGGCATAAATGGAAATCTTTGGCAATGCACCATTTCCCGTAACACGTCCCCCCCTTAACGCGCCCCCAAAAAGGAAAAAAACCGACAGGCCACGTGCCACAACAACAGACTCACACTCCCCCACACCACAAAATAAACACCGTGTCAATGAGCGGAAACCTCTCACAAAGGCATTAGACGCTTGGAGACACAGGACATTGTAAGTGAATACAATAATAAATTGACCAATTAACCAGGGTACGTTACCCCGCACACGGCCCGAAGTGGTCAGATGACAATCAACACCTAGGAGATAGTTCGGGACCCTTCCCAGTGGTCGAAAAGGGAAGGGTTGTAACCACTAAAAAACGACCCTCGGTCCCCAAGTGAGTGCTTAAATGCTCGGTCGCTGAGGTTCCTTGTGTAAACAGTCAGTGAAGAGCAGGGCCCTGGATTTGTTCATATGAGTTTGCCGAGTCACGGTGGTTAGTATCAATGTCCAGGCTGGAAGAATGCGTGTGGAGGTTGTAGTAACCCCTCCCTTAAGATCATTACTGTGTTTAACAGACGCACCGAAAAGTCGCGGGAATTTTTCGATGACCCATCTGGGGCCTAAGAAGTGTGTTAGCTAATCACATAGTATGGGTGTGTGTAAATGCTGATGTGTGTGGAAGTCACGAGTGGAGAATTCAGGGTACTTTTGAGAAACTAGGGCTGAGAAGCATCGTGACAAAGGAATGGCCTGAAGGGGAATCCTTTGTTTCCTCCCTTAATAAACTGAGGGAGACAACGAGACGAAAAACAACACCAGGAGAGGAGAGAGAGAAGCCTGAGGAGAGAGAGAGAGATCAGAGAGAGGAGTGAGCGGACAGAGAAAGGGTCGAGAGAAACGGAGGTCTGGGAGATAGAGAGACAGCAAAGTCTTAGGTTGAAGACAAGCTGGAAGAGATGGAAACTACTTTTGAAGCCCAGAGGTGGGTGAAGACAGACAAACTGAATATGAACCCAGAGGTGGTGAAGAAAGACGAATAAGAAGAGTTTCGACGACGTCGAAATCCCAGAGACACCACGAAGACCCAGTCCTGAAGCCTGGAGACCAGTCAACTCCAAGGGCATCACCATCAAGCAATTGCTGAAGAAGACGTGAAAGACTTTTTTCAAGAACTGTGGGTGTGGTGTGAAACGTGGTTGTGTGTGTGAAAACCTGGCCAGGTAAAAGTCATTTATATTATACCCCGTGTTTAGGAAGTATTGATCTTGTATGTTCTGATATTTCATTGTGTTATTTGATTGTCATGATTAATTATAAGTAAGCATAGAACTTTGCATTTCTTAGTTCTCAGTCGTTTAGGAGAGAGAACGAATGCGTGACCTCCCATTCCCAGAGAGATGCGAATGTTTGATGGCGCATGAAGTTCATAATGCGTGTATGAGTGCAAAGATAACCTTGGTGTGTTAACCAGACTAATAATACCTCAACTTATGCAACCCAAGCATACCATTCACGATATCCCCCGTCCTGTACAAAGTGGCGCCCAGCCAGGATAGCATTACCCAAATTAGTTTCAGGATGGGAAACAAAGTGTGTACTAGAGTAGTCTGGGTCGAAGCGTCCACTAAAGGGGCCCCAATTTAATTACTCCTTCTAATTATTTCCTTTAGTTCCATTGAGTGCTGAGTATAGACTTGTGAGTAGGGTGGTTGTATTAATCAAAGGTCGTTCGAGAAACGAAAGAACGAGGTCAAGTCTACACACTCTCACAGAAGCTGAGGGTTACGATTAAGGGCCCTTAGAGTTAGGAACACTACCACTTGTTGGTGAACATCGTAACGTTTAGGTAGAAAAACTGTGTACCAACTTTTACTGGGTTTATAAGCGTAACTGTTTTCGCGGGCTAAAACATATAATAAAAAAAAAAATGGCTGAAGAAAGTTTTACTCCCATTGCGGAACTGGTAAGTTTGGGAAAGAATGGGATAAACAGGAGATGAACTGCGTAGTTTCCTTGAAACTCACCAGAAGACTGAGAGAGATAAAGGCTGAAAGGGGAGATTTGAAAAGGAACGTTTAGAGGCAGAAACAGCGAGCGTCGAAGGCAACGCAGATGCAGCAGACGGCAGAGAGTGCATCAGCTAAAACGAGAGCAAGGCAGAAAGTCAGCAGCGAGCTAGAGAGAATGCAGAAAGTGCAGCTGCCAAAAGTTGAGAGCAAGATGCCGAGGCCGAGAGACTTAGAACTTGAAACAGTTGCGTCCAAAAGGCTAAAGCAGATGCAGATAGGGCGAGAGCAAAGCGGAATACGGAGATTCTAGCAACAAATAGAGTTGGAAAGAATAAAGTCTGAAAATCGCAGTGAAATAGACACCAGTTTCAGAGTCGTAGGCCGCAGACAAAGTTGCGCCAACCTAGACTTAAACTCCCACTGTTCAGAGAAGAAACTGATCAATCGAGACGCCTATCTCAGTCGGTTTGAATCGGTTGCCGAGCACGAGGCTGGCCCGAAATAAAACTGGGCAATAAACCTGTCTGCCTTGTTGACAGTTCGTGCGTTACACACAGTAATCCACCCTACCCAAAGGAGATCAAGAGATTTTTGACAAGGTGAAACAGGCGGTGCTAAAGCATACTGATTTGGACTGAAGAAGTTTTAGGCGTAAATACGCGAGGCGAGAATCGAACAGTGAGACATCACTCAGTTCGGAGATAGACTGGACCACTATTTCAACAAGGTGGGTAGAACTGAGAGAAGTTGGACAGTGATTTTGAAGGCCTCAAGACCTGGGTGGATAAAGGAACAGATACTTGATGGTTGTGGGTACGGGGCCTTACCATCCACATTACGGAAAAAGGTGCAACCACATACTGAAGTAACTCGAGACAGCTGAGACATACCTGGGAAGCGTAGGCGTGATATGCCTGAACAAGAGGGAAAGCCCAGAAGCAGATTCAGAGATAGCAGGCATCACATGACTCACATAAAGATCAGAAGTACACACCCGTATCCCACGACCGTCACGTGATCAAACAAGGCTGAAAACCATAGCCACGTGGCTAGGAATGATCGTACCAGGTTTTCTGTTGTGATAAGACAGGACACTTGCCTAGAGACTGCCCTCATTAGACCTCAGAAAGCGGCAGCAATGAGATCAGCCAGAGAGAGGCCGGTAGAAAAAGATGAACAAGAGACAGTGTTATTTGTCTGGATTGGTGCTGTGTGATACAGATCAGCAGGGCGATAACATGGATGGCACAAAGTGCAGAGTATGTGACAATGTGTACATGTCATTAGAGACTCTGGGTCACGGATTACGGTGAAGGATCCCTGGATAGACGACAAATTCACAGGTAAAACACAGAGGTGGTAGACAAAAAAAGGAACAGAAAGCAGAATTCAAAACGGCACTGGTGTTCAATGAACCACCATTTTATAGTGGAAGTGTACAGGCTTTGGCTGTCCGAAGCCGCCGAATTATTGTAAACGAAACATCCCAGTGAGCACGATGGGTACCGGAGACCCAGACCGGGATAATCTGTGTTGAATCAGGGAAAAGGATCACGTGAGGAAAAAAGCGTGTCAGTGAGACCAACCGCACTCACATTGGGGCAAAACCAAAAAGGGCGATCCACCGCTCAGAAATCTGTTCGGTTTTGCTCATACAAGGCAGAAGAAACGTGTTAGGAAGTGGACAATCGGTTTGAGATTAAAGGATGGGGAATTTGAACCGTAACGTTCACTCAACTCGAGTCGGGAAGACATAACGACAGATCGTTGTGCCTAAAAATGCGCAGGAAAGGCGGTGAAGTCAGCAAACATGTGACGTCCAGCCTCGGCCATCACGGCTAAGAAGGCCACACAAAAGGCAGTGACGCAAGAGAACTACAGGCCCCGGTATCCCTTGGCGATGTTCAAGGCGTTTCAGGTTCACAATGAGCACATGGCCGCGGGGTAGGCCAAGGTAGCGTGGACAGAATGGTGGGCTCATACCAGGTCTAACATCAAGTTGGCCAAAATAAAATGGTACGGTCGAGAAGTCTGTAGTGGGTGCGTGGTGTCCTTTTTGCAGTGGTCAGCTATGCGTGACGTGGCTAGTTGCGAGCCAAGTGTATGAAGAGAAGGGAGAGAACTTTCCGTAGAAACGTAACGTTATCTTTATATGGCCACACGACTTATAGCTGGGGTTGAGAGTCCAGATTTATGTTAATATTTGCTTTGATAGTGTGTATGTATTATTTATTCTCTAAAATATTTGTTGCAAGACAAATCATTTGGCGTGCGATCTCTGGTGTAATAGGCTAAATTGGAAGAGGGGCCGAAATTAGCACTGTTTAAAATGGGAAAATTATGAGTTTTCCAACTCCTTGAATGTTAAGTTTTTATGCCAATGCAGGGCATTGTCTTCGAGTGGGTGGAATTTGTCAAGGACGTGAAACCTCTCACAAAGGCAATTAGACGCTTGGAGACAAAAGGACATTGTAAGTGGTAATACAAAAAAGTAATTTGACCAATTAACCAGGGTACGTATACCCACCGCACACGCCGAAGTGTTCAGATGACAAAAACAACACCTAGGAGAGAGTTCGGACCTGCCCTTGCGAAAAGGGAAGGGTTTAACCACAACGACCTCGTTGCCCCAAGTGAGTTCTAAATGCTCGTCAGCTGAGGATCTTGTGTAAACAGTCAGAGAAGAGCAGGGGGCCTTGGATTTGTTCAGATTGTATAGCCCGTGGACCCTGAGTTGGTTCAATTGTCAGCAGGCTGAATGCGTGTGGGGTTGTAGTAACCCACCTTAAATAAATACTGAGATAACTGACCACCGAAAGTCGGCTGGAATTTTTCGATGTTCCAACAGGGGGCTAAGATGTGGTTTGCTAATCAATTAGGTAGGGGTGGTGTGTAAATAGCAGATGTGTGAGGAATGTCACGAGTAGAAGAATTCCAGGTACATGTATGAACTAGGGGCTTAGAAGCAGCGTGGACAAAGGCATGGCCTGAAGGGGAATCCTTTGTTTCCCTCCCTATATAAACTGAGGGAGAACAACGTGTCGAAAAACAACACCAGGAGAGAGAGAGAGAGAAGGCTGAGGAGAGAGAGAGAGAGAGAGGAGAGAGTGAGCAGGACAGAGAAAGGGTCGAGAGAAACGTGGTCTGGGAGATAGAAGAGACAGCTAAGTCTTAGGGTTGAAGACAAGCTGGAAGAGAAGGAAACTAAGTTTGAAGCCCAGAGGTGGGTGAAGACAGACAAACTGAATTTGAACCCAGAGGTGGGTGAAGAAGACGAAGAAGAAGAGTTCGACGTCGAGATCCCAGAGACGACCACGAAGACCCAGTCCTGAAGCCTGGAGCCAGTCAACCAAGGCATCACCATCAAGCAGTGCTGAAGAAGACGTGAAGAGACTTTTTTCAAGAACTGTGGTGTGGTGTGAAAGCGTGGTTGTGTGTGTGAAAACCTGGCCAGGTAAGAAGTCATTTTTATTATAACCCGGGATTAGGAAGTATTGATCTTTTATGTTCTGATATTTCATTGTGTGTGATTTGATTGTTCATGATTAATTATAAGTAGCATAGAAATTGCATTTCTTGTTCTCAGTCGTGTTAGAGAGAGACGAATGCGTGACATCCCATTCCCAGAGAGAGGCGAATGTTTGATGGGCGCATGAGTGTGCATATGCGTGTATGAGTGCAAAGATAACCTTGGTGTTTAAGCCTGACTAATAATACATCAACTTAGTGCACCCAAGCAATACCATCACGATTTCCCCCGTCCTGGACAACCGTGGCGTGCACAAATTGTATGTATACCCTGAGGAGAGCGTTTTTAGCTTGAAACAAGCTTGTAGGTTTTTAATCTCTTCATTTTAAAATCCTTTTTAAACTGGTATATATATATATATATATATATATATATATATATATATATATATATATATATATATATATATATAATACTGCTGAATATATATGACCAGGAGTTAAATGTTAGTGAGTTTCCCTCCCTATTGGAGGGTGTCTCCTCCTTGGAGACTATAAGCTTGCTGAAGGTTCATTGTGAGAAGCATTTATTATTTTTTTTTCCCCCCATTTACCCACTCAAGCACATACTGTTAGTTAGGCAGAATCATCTACCACTGCAGATATGAATGCTTATCTCCCCCTATTTCTTCAATCTAAGACATAAGAGCAAGCTTTGTTTATAATTCAATATTTTTTGCAGTCATTGCAACACCAAGCTGCTCTGTAAGTTGCTGGAATGGTGCTCGGTACTTATCCTTGGAATTCATTAGTTTGTTGTATATATGTATATGTATATGTATGTGTGTGCGTGCGTGCGTGCGCGCGTGCGCGCGTGCGCGCGTGTGCGTGTGCGTGTGCGTGTGCGCGCGCGTGCGCGTGCGTGCGTGTGTGGTGTGTGCGTGTGCGTGTGTGAGTGTGAGTGGTGTGTGTGTGTGTGTGTGTGTGTGTGTGTGTGTGTGTGTGTATGAGAGAGAGAGAGAGAGAGAGAGAGTGTGTGTGTGTGTGTGTGTGTGTGTGTGTGTGTGTGTGTGTGTGTGTGTGTGTGCGTGCGTGCGTGCTTGCGTGCGTGCGTGCGTGCGTGCGTGCGTGCGTGCGTGTAAAACACATAAAACACATGTCTTCACAGTAATGACCATAGTTGTAGCTAATCGCAATTCATGAAAA
>CM031606.1:8258675-8269688 GCA_018398815.1 Conus ventricosus
ATTGGAACACAACCAACACATTCACTGCCAAAGCATGTATTTTGAACACACAATGTCCACATGAAATTTGCATGTCAGTGAACACCACAATGTCCCACAATGAATGCATGTCAGTCTGAACACCACAATGTCCACATGAAAGCATGTCAGTGACACCAAATGTCCACATGAAATGCTGTCAGTGAACACCACAATGTCCACATGAAATGCATGTTAGTGAACACCACAATGTCCACAATGCACAATGCAATGTGACAGTGAACACCACAATGTCCACATGAAATGCATGTCAGTGAAACAGAGTTCAAAGCCACATGGCAAAACTTCCACGATGTGGTCATGTCTCAATTTATGAAATCCTCATTTCTTACTTGTCATTGTGCAAATTACTTTGGACCCAAAAGGCTATATGGACACTATTATCAACACTTTTTTTTCCCAATTTTTTGCTCTTCTGTTAAACAAAATCTTGCACTAAAATCTCTTCTAACTTGCTGTCTGTACAGGGACGTGTCCGTGCAAGTATTCACTTTGTGAAAGAATCATGAAAAAGTTAATGTCAACATATTTACAATGATGTGAAAAACATATGTAGAACTCTCATGATATTTCTTCCAAAGTCCTTTGGCCCGCAAGTAAGGCATAAGTGTTAAACAACAGCCAAAGAATCCTCAGATGCCACAGGCACACGTCACACTCCTGAAAACATGACTTCCCATTCACGACAAGTGTAGGATTTAAAAGGGGAAAAAACAATCAGATGATGACTGAACAACACATTCAATCATCAGGACCCTGATAATTGGGTTCAATGTTGAGAAGTAGTCATCAAAAAAGCTGTGTAAGTAGGCAACGTGGGCCGCTGCTCTGGGGTGCGGTGCCAGCACTTGCCATGATCTCGTAGAATGAGTCGGAACAGCCCGCCCCTCTGTCGGCCTGCCCATTCGGTAGCCTTTCTCCACTTTAGCCAGAACTTCAGAGCCCCCATGCTGAAAGTTTAATACAATGGCAGTGTGTTACTGATCATTGGAAGTTTTCACTTCTTGGAGACTAGAAATACACACACCACAACACCACACACACACGCCACTGGTTCATAGCTCACACTTGACCTGACATGGGGTGTAGGGGTGGTCAGTCAGCAACAGATTACAATCACCCAGCAGGGGGCTGACTACGTGGTGTCCTGCATAGGTTGGATCAGAACACGCATCACTGAATACCACTTCAGTGACTTGGCAACAGTGCAGTGTCTCCACTGGTGGGTGGCTTCATGACAAACTGACACTGACTGCTCCCTGCAGATTTGCGGCGACAGGGCTGTAGCTGGACAAGCCAAGCTGTGGATGTGGGTGGGGAATCGGGATTGGATGTCTTGGTGGACAGCCAAGCTGTGGATGTGGGTGGGGAATGGGATGGATGTCTTGGGATCAATACTGGTGAAGTGGACAGCCAAGCTGTGGATGTGGGTGGGGAATCGGGATGGATGTCTTGGTGGACAAGCCAAGCTGTGGATGTGGGTGGGGAATTGGGATGGATGTCTTGGTGGACAAGGCCAAGCTGTGGATGTGGGGGGAATTGGGATGGATGTTTTGGGATCAATACTGGTGAAGTGGCATGCAAGACGAGGGTAAAAATCAATCACAGTGCAGTTTGGTCTCGTGGGACATGTATAGCTGAAATAAATACATTCAAATATCTGACCAGGGGCTTTGAAAGAGTCCCACTTTTAGTTTGTTGAGCAATTTTATGATGAAGTAGTTTCTTAATGAGTCATGTAGTAAAGTGCCTCAAGATACCATTAAATTCACAGACAGGCAGACAGTGGTTTAATCCATCAACACAATTAATTTAGTAAACGATGCAGAAGAGCAGCTCACCATCAATGCAGCATTTACGCCTAAATCTAGTGGATGTTAATGGGAAGCTCAGACTCCTTATTGTGTAAAAGACAATACAGTCTTGTTATCATTTGGCTTAATTCACTACACATGGCAAGGTAATTGGCTCAGACACACTAACACTAATTTCACTACACATGGCAAGGTAATTGGCTCAGACACACTAACACTGCAGCACTGGAAGACATGTTGAAGTTAGCTGCATTCCTGAACAGGTGGTATCACAGCATTTTTAAAGTTCATACCTCAGCTTGAACGAATGCCTGTGGCCAATTTGTACACACCACACGTTTAGTAAGTTGAAAAACAAGCCGCAACCAACTTGAATTCATCTGTCTTCTGGATGCCTTAGTGTGGTTGAGTGATTTCTCTGGTCAATGAACTAATCTCGATTCAATTCATGTTTACCGCCCAGCCTACCAAAATGGACCATTCAGAGCTTTCACCTGGTCAAAGTCAATTCCTCACACATTTTGTAATTAACAAAACAAAAAAAGAATTGTTTTAAAGCAACAACAAAAAATTGATAGAAGGAACATCGTTCTTCCAAAAACAGCGAAATGAAAATGTTTCTCTTTCGGAATTTAAAAAAAAAATTCAGAGGGAAAACAGCTTGAAAAAAGGTTTTGAAGTTGTGTGCTATGCCCAATAATGCAACCCAAAACTCCTAACAACTGTTTGCCCCAGATTTCTTCCTTTTACGGATTGCCCCGAGGTAAAACTTTAACAACGTATATTTGTTTCCCCAAATTGTCCTTATGTGGTGAGCTGTGCAAGGCAAATTTAAAGGGGGTAGTTTTAAAACCCTTAAAGATTGCTCCACAAGCAATAGAGTTTTTAAGCGTTTCCCTTTCTGTGGTTTGTGTATTGTGTGTGGTTGTGTGTGTTTGGGGTGGGGGTTTTGTGTGGGTGTGATGTGTGTGTGTGCATGGTGTGTGGGGTGTGTGTGTGTGGGTGTTCTGAGTGGGGGTGTGTGTGTGGGCCGTTCTGAGTGTGTGGTGTTGTGCGTGTTGAGTGGGTGTTTTTGGGTGTGTGTCTGTGTGTGTTGTGTGTGTGTGTTGTGGTTGTGTGTGTGTGTGTGTGTTGTGTGTGTGGTGTGTGTGTGGTGTGGTGGTGGGGGTGTGTGCTAGGTTGTGCATTGTGGTGTGTGTGTGTTTTGGTGTGTGCGCTGTGTGTGTGTGTGTATGTGTTCTTGTGTGTGTGGGTGGTGTGTGGTTTTGTGTGGCGTGTTTGAGTGGCCCGGGGATAAGGAACCCCGCCCCTAAGTCAAGTTAAATTTAACAGCACCCGAAGGACCAACCGATTTTAGAATTTGCGTTCCCCGGCTGTTGGGGGGCTGCCTTTGATTGGAAACTTGTATCTGAAACACACAAATAATACGGGGGAAAAACTACAGATTATGAGCAGTCATTTGACGAATTGAACAAAAGGCTCACCTTTTCTTTGAAGAAACAATAAGTTTTTTAAACACTAAGGAGTTGGGTCCCTTAAAAAAAAGGAGACCTAGATTGGCAAATGCTAACAAAATGTGGATAATCTTGATTATTGTATGCAAATTTCCCACATCAAAAAAATAACACAACAGCAGCTACGAAAAGCAGACAAAATTTTACAGGCAGCCCAATGTTGAAAACAGGACCATAGATGAAGACAGAACAAAAGACTAAACTGTTATGATAAATTTCCCGGTTGGTTGTTAAAACCAAACTGTTAGATAATTCCTGGTTGGTTGTTAAAACAAAACATGATTGGAAATTCCCGGTTCTTTGCGATTCATGATGCACAGATCACTTCTATCCTAGACCTGCCAAACAAAAACTCCAATTTACTGACAACAGCCCAACCCCCCACCACAAAAGTTAGATTTTTGTTTGGTTTTCCAAGGCAAATTTGAAAAAAAAGGGGGGGGAAACAGTGTTTTTAACATGTTTTACATCACAAAATAAAAAACCTGCTTTTTTCTTCCCAATCCAAATTAACAGGTCCTTTTTTAAACTGTTTCCCAAAAGAAAACACGTTTTAAAAAAAAATTTTTTATCCAAAAGTACGTTTTTTTGTTTTCACTCAAAAAAAGGACTGCTTTTGGTTGTTTCCCCAAAAAAAGTAAACAGCTTTTTAACTTTTTCACCCCCGAAAAGGGCCCGCTTTAGAGATTGTTTACATCACAAGTAAAGGCACTTTTGGAAATTGTTTCACTCCCCAAAAACGGCACTGCTTTAGAGATCTGTTTACATCACCAAGTAAAGGCACTTTTAGATTGTTTCACATCACAAGTAACAGGTTTTGGCGTAAAAAAAAAACGGGACTTGCTTGGGGTTAAAAGATTTTTTTAAAAAAAAGTGATGATTCCCACCACCCGACTTACCCCTTATCAGATCATCAAGGTGCTAAACCCTTTAAATTTTAACCCCAAAACGTTTTCAAGTTGGCCTTTTTTTCAACCCTTTTTTTCCCTTTAAACTTCCTTTTTAAAAAACCCGAAAGAATGGGGTTGGACTTTGCTTTGGACTTTTGTTTAAACTGTTTGGGGTTAATTACTTTCCAGGACGAAAAAATTGGGGATGGTATTACTTAAGTGAACTAAGTTGATGTGTTAGTCGGGGCAAAGCCACCAGGTTATCTCTGCACTCATACACGCATATGCGCACCTGCACCCCCCAACCATTCATTTTTCTCTGGATGGGTCTTAACATTTGCTTTCCCCTAACATGCCCGAAAACAAGAAATCATTTTCTGCCTATTTATTTTTAAATAAAAAATCCAACAAAAAAGGAATAATCAAAGCAAAAGAGATTAAAATTTCCCTAACCCCCTGGTTTTAAACTAAAAAGGCTTCTCCCTGGCCGGTTTCCACACACACACCACCACACACACACACACTTGCATCCCACACACAGTTCTCAAAAAACTCAAATTTCCCAGAACTGGGTTTAAAAAGTGACCCCCTTTTGGTTTGTTGGCACAGGTTCCAGGACTGGGGTTCCGTGGGGTCTCCGGGGCCTCGTGTAAAAATCTTCTTCGTCTTCTCACCCCCCTCTGGTTTCGAACTCAGCTTTCTTTCTCAGCTTGTCTTTTATGCCTAAGCTTTGCTGCTCTCCTGTCACCCAGCCACATTTTTTTGACCCTGTCCTGCTCACTCTTCTCTCTCTCTCGTATCGTGTTCTCTCTTCTTCTGTTCTCCCTCTATCATGGTCTTTTTCTCCTTCTCTCATTCTCCATTCAGTTTATATAGGGATGGAAAAAAAAGGATTTCCTTTTGGGCCATGCCTTTTGTCCATGTTGATTCTCTTTCCACCTTGTTCACCTTGTTCACTGTACATGAATTCCACTCCAGCTACATTTCCCTTCACAAATCAGAATTTACACACATCCCTACAAAAAGCTTAGCAAACAAACCACTTCGCACCAAATGGGACATAAAAAATTCTCTCTGATTTGGGGGCCACTTTCACACAGTAATTATCCTACAGAAGCTACGAGAATGACGTCCACACGCATTCAAAATAGCCTGACAAAACATTCTACACAGTGCCCCAGAAATACCGACTGAACAAGCACAGACTCCTGTTCTTTAAGGTCTGGTTACAAAGCAACTTCAGCTGACTGTGCCTTTAGCACTACTTGATGCTTCCAAGGTCCTAGTGGATAAGGTTATCTCCCCTTTTTCTATTGGGAAGGTTTGAAAATTGGGAGGGGCCCTGACTATCTTGGTAGCCAACTAACACTTGACAATTATTTACCCAACCATTTTAAATCATTCCCGCCTCGTCGATACCTGGCAACGCGGTTTTGGTTGCTTTGCCAGACATGTCGCCGGCCAGGTGATCGACCGATCTACTCAAATTTGCTGCAGCTGTGCGGTTGAGGGGGCAATCGTGGTATCTAAGAAGCTGAGGATCTCCTCTACTCCCTTGGTATTTTTTGGGTTTTGATTCTACTTTTTCGTCATATTATGGGTAGCTGAGTAATCTGGTGCCCGTGTTCTCATGTTGTTGGCCTGAGCTGTCAGCGAGTGTAGCGAACGACACTGTATTTCAAGAAGTATGAAAGAATAATGGAAGAACGATCAAAGGAAGAACGGAACTGTTTTCGAACTTGGGGAAACTTTTCAAACGGTTTTTCCAAACTTGCCGAATCGGCGGAAGAGGATTGAGTGACGATGGTGAGTTGCACATCCCAAATATATGAAATTTTCACATTTTTTCTTCAAATATGTGACGGCCAGCTCTCTGTTTGGGGGTTTAGACCATGCACACAGCTGTGGGGTGTGAACGATACATTGTTTTTATGTGTTTGCTTCACATTGTGTTGACTACAGTTATGTCATATTGATTTTTCATCCATTTCTTACGTGGAGAAAAAGTTTTTGCTCATAGTGTTTTTTCCTTACATTTTCAAACCCAAATGGCGAGTGAAGTGTGTACTGAACACAGGACTGTAGTAGTTTTTTTTCTAAAAGAAATGATTTGAAGTTTTCAAAAAACATAATATTTATTGTTGTATTCGGTTTGGTTCTGTCTGTATATTTTTTGTAAAAATACCGAAAAATAGTGCGTCTCAGTGTGTCACGGTTGTGGCAGAAAATTACGTCTGCATGAGTTAACCTCCTTGACCAGTTCGACATATGCGCTTTCTGCTAATCGGCGGACTACCTATTTCTCCACTACAAGCGGAATTCTTGTTGTCTAAGTGCTTAAAAACTATCAACACCCGGACCCGCCTCTGCTCTATGTGCCCAGGTTAACACTATCAACACAGACCCCCGCTCTGCTCTATGTGCCCCGTTAACGCTGTCAACACATTTCCCTTGATTTTGCTCGATGTGCCCAGGTTAACACTATCAACACAGGACCCTCGCTCTGCTCTATGTGCCCAGTTAACGCTGTCAACACAGACCCTCGCTCTGCTCGATGTGCCCAGTTAACACTATCAACACAGACCCTCGCTCTGCTCGATGTGCCCAGTTAACACTGCACTCACAGTCCTGAAATTCCCTCAGGACACCTGATTTCGACCATTTTTAATTAATTTTCCTTAAAAGCCCAATCCGCAATGACTTTATTTTTGTACACTGAAATAGAACTATCTTTCTCTTCTTGACAATAATGTTTTAAAAGTAAAAAATAATTACTTTCTGGTTGTTTGATTGAGTTGAAAATGACTTTTTTCTAACAAGGAGCACTGATTCAGTGCTTGAAGACGCGAAGGGTTGGTTGCTTTCTCTTCAAATTAATCAATGACACTGCTGTAGTGCTTGCTAATGGTATGATATGACGTAGGGAAGGACTGTATCTGTACGCTGACACCATTGGGGTTTTAAAATTCCAGGAAATTCAGTCATATTTGTTTTTAGCAGATTGTCACAATCATTCTCGCAAAAGTCCTGGGGTGACTGATTGGGTTGCCTCGAGTATTTTGCCCCACGTTGCCCAGTGGTAAGTCGGGCGCCCGATCATTCTCGTGGCTGTTGTGAAAAATTAAGGCCCCTTTGTGAGAAATTTTACTCCCTTGACAATATCAATTGTTAGATTTTAGTTGTGAAGTGAAGCGACTGCAGGCAGAAATCTAAACAATTTGTAATATTAGTTATAGCGCCACCGCCCCCCCAAAAAGAACGTGGCCAAACAAATCACAAGACAAAACACCCACACATTTCGCCCTCTTAGGTTTCTTCATGCAGGATACAAAACACGACACATTTCGCCCTCTTAGGTCTTCTTCATGCAGGATACAAAACACTCAGGACAACAAAATGAACGAGCAATCACTTACCCTTTATCCACTTCAGCGCAAGAGGCTGGACATGTATCAATTGTTAATTGTTACCTGTCCAAGGCTGACATGTAACAATTGTTAATTGTTACCTGTCCAGGCTGACATGTATCAATTGTTAACTGTTACCTGTCCAAAGATGACTGTGTAATGCTTACTTTCTGTTGCCTCATAGATGTTTTCTTCTTGCAGGATCCTGGCCAGACCAAAGTCTGCACCTTGACGTCGTGGTGCTCTCCAACCAAAATGTTGGCTGCTCGCAGGTCACGATGCACAAAGTTCTGAGTCTCCAAATAGGCCATGGCTTCTGCGATCTGTGATTGTAAATCACACACACCAGACACATAACAACAACAATTTTGACAGACAGGTAACTACAACTGCATTGACAAATTGGTATTCATGACTGCTTTGACAGGCAAGTAAAAACATTGACTGAAGAGGTACATAAACAATTGCTTGGACAGAGAGATAAACAATTGTTTTGACAGACAGGTAACAACAAATGTTTGAACAGACAGGAAAAACAACTGCTTGGACAGACAGGTAAAAACTGTTGCTTGGACAGACAGGATAAAAACAACTGCTGGACAGACGGTAAAAATTGTTGCTTGGACAGACAGAAAAACAGCTGCTTGGACAGACAGGTAAAACCTGATGCTTGGACAGACAGGAAAAATCCAACTGCTTGGACAGACAGGTTAAAAACTGTTGCTTGGACAGACAGGAAAAGAACTGCTTGGAAAGACAGGTAAAACTGTTGCTTGGGACAGACAGGTAAAAAAAATCACTCTGACAATTTAACCATCTCTTTGGCAGATAGGTAAAACAATTACTTTGGCAGATGGGTAACAACAATGGTTTCGATAGACAGGTAACAACAATTCCTCTAAAAGCAGCAACAATCCTTTGACAAATAACTGCAGTTCTTCCTGACAGGTAACAATTTCTCTGAGACAAAATCCTGCAGTTAACACTAAAGGGTTTGGATGCAAATCTAATAACACTTCATTCCACTGTCCACCTGACTGTCAAAGTGTATGCGTACATGGCTGGTGCTTGTGTACCTGTTTGTACAAGACATCTACATGCTGCCTTCATGGAATAATCTAGCTAGAAAAAAATACTGTCTCACATTCAGACTGGAATTTATGCACTGCTTCTAAACCTGAAGTCCACACAGTCTTACCTGTGGCGGCCATATCAACAATGACGGGGAACTTGGCCAAGCGCCCCTCATCTTTGCGCAGGTAGTCCAGAAGAGCTCCATTCACCATCAGCTCAGTGATGATCCAGATGGGTTCGATGGACGAGCAGACCGCCAACAGCTGCACTAGCTTGCGATGCCTCAGCTGATGCATGATTCGAGCCTCCTCCAGGAAGGCTTCTGGTGACATGGTGCCGGTCTCAGGGTCTTCACCGCAATGTCAATGACGTTCCTCAGCTTACCTGCGCATTGCGTCCGACAGTCTGACTCAAACTGGATAATCCCATGCCCACGTAAATGATTTCTTTGTACCTTGTCATTTTATTTAAGGTTGAAAAGTCTTCCGATCGAATCGATTTCAATAATTCTATTTCTATTCTCTGCAAGAGGATGTGGTAACAGATCGAGACATCTTCAAGCTGACAAATAAACGATTGTGAATGTCATAATGCAACTTCCAATACTGATCACGCAGAAACCGTACATGACAGATCTACATGCATGATGAAACAAAGTGTGCACTTTAGTACTGGGAATACATCATGTGTAAACAAAGCTGCGCGACAATCACGCTTTCCAAAGCAAACTCAGGCAGCAGGCTCTGCATAAAGTAAATACAGACACGGGCTGAATCACCTCTTTCTGATCTTTTTATCTGGCATGTAGGCTCTGCATAAAAGTAAATACAGACATGGGCTGAATCACCTCTTTCTGATCTTTTTACAGAAATCTTTACTGCAGACCCACTTACTAACCATGCAGAATTTTATTTGTTTAACACTTTTCAACTAACTGAAATTTGAGCAGCTCTCTAATACTTGTCTATGAAGGTGTGTGCATACCTGCTAGTGTGTGAGAATAATGGGATCGTACGGCAGCGAAAATTACTCTGCATGTCTGTACATGTGTGTTTGTCATTGAAGCCAGTTTTTTTTTTAAAGAACATAATCCATTCCATGTAAAATAAGTGCTTTCACTCTGCTCAGTGTGTGCATCTCTTGTATCCTACATAAATGAATTATTTGTTATTCCTGATCATCACAATTATTTTTTCACATTACTAGCTACAGGAACTAAAATTTCAAATACCTTCTGTCCGAGATGAACATTTCGTTACCATGGACATTTTTGTTGTTTTTCATATTTCTTTCTTTTTTTTACTGCTCTTCTTTCCTTTAAATTTTACAAACCTTTCCAAACTTCCCCAAAGCATCCAGCACCCAGCTTATTGAGGAGCTTCACACAATCTCTGGGAACTTCCAGTTCTCTGAAGTGCACAACTGGTCGTATCCTCGGGCAGGCCACAGTCAAACGTGTACATAATCCATCAGCAACATCTGAAACACATCCAGTACAAAATCTTTTCTTGACCTGTAGGCACAAGCAATAGACCAAAAACGATTTTTTATTGTTTTGCTTTGTTTTGTATTATACTCTTGATTACTAAACTATCTTATCATGTCAAACTCTTGCAAGTTTCAGCAACTTAACTTGCAGCAAATACTCATGGCCGACCTAGTAAAAGGTGCCAGTGACCACATCTTATGGTTTTGGTTCAGGCTTCCTTCCCTTGTCTACAGCAAAAACACCTTTCATGGAACCTTCAATGCTCTCAGCCTCTAACTCGGAGTTGTACAGTTTCATGGACAAACATGCAATCATGAAAGGAAACATGAAAGGAAGAAAGCAATACACACACACACACACACAAAATAATAAACTGCATTAGAGTATACAATTTCAAGTATACAATGTGTTACAATTTCAAATCATACATAACTTACTGGATAATGATCAATGACTTCAAAGATGGACTGAAAGGTTCGTTTTGGACTGATGAAATATCCACCATTGTCCATCTTCCTCACTCTGTAGTGCTTGACACAGGGTTCCCCTGACGTCTTGTCAGCATCCCGCACCGACAGTACATACGACGACTTGTCTGAAAGCACAACAGAAAGAGTTAATTTCACTTTAAATAAACCCATGACTAGGATGTATTCACTAGCAAGCGGAAACTAAATGTGAGCGCCTGACCATATAAATCTAAGCGTCACACTAGGTTATCTCTCATAGTGAAACGCAGTCTCTGAATGAAAATCAGTCTGAGTATGCAATCAGCAAATTCACTCT
>CM031606.1:8277603-8297603 GCA_018398815.1 Conus ventricosus
CCTTGGAGCATCAAGTAGTGCTAAAGGCACAGTCAGCTGAAGTTGCTTTGTAACCAGACCTTAAAGAACAGGAGTCTTGTGCTTGTTCAGTCGGTATTTCTGTGGGGCACTGTGTAGATGTTTTGTCAGGCTAGTTGAATGCGTGTGGACGTCATTCTCGTAGCTTCTGTAGGATAATTACTGTGTGAAAGTGGCCCCCAAATCAGAGAGAATTTTTTATGTCCATTTGGTGCGAAGTGGTTGTTTGCTAAGCTATTTTGTAGGGATGTGTGTAAATTCTGATTTGTGGAAGGATGTAGCTGGAGTGGAATTCAGTGTACAGTGAACAAGGTGAACAAGGTGGTAGAGAATCAACATGGACAAAAGGCATGGCCCAAAAGGAAATCCTTTGTTTCCATCCCTATATAAACTGAATGGAGAATGAGAGAAGGAGAGAATAAGACCATGATAGAGGGAGAACAGAAGAAGAGAGAACACGATACGAGAGAGAGAGAAGAGTGAGCAGGACAGGGTCAAAAGAAATGTGGTCTGGGTGACAGGAGAGGCAGCAAAGTCTTAGGCATAAAAGACAAGCTGAGAAAGAAAGACTGAGTTCGAAACCTAGAGGTGGGTGAGAAAGACGAAGAAGATTTTTACATCGAGTCCCCGGAGACGACCACGGAGACCCAGTCCTGGAACCTGGTGCCAGACAACCAAAGGCGTCACTTTAACCTAGTGCTGGAGAAATTTTGAAGTTGTTTGAGAACTGTGGTGTGGGATGCAAGTGTGTGTGTGTGTGTGTGTGGTGTGTGTGTGGAAACCTGGCCAGGTAAGAAGCCTTTTTAGTTTAAAACCAGGGATTAGGAAGTTTTAATCTCTTATGCTTTGATTATTCCTTTTGTGTTTGGATTTTTCATGTGTAATTATAAGTAGTGCAGAAACTGTATTTCTTGTTCTCGGTCATGTTAGGAGAGAAGCAAATGTGTAAGATCCCATTGCCAGAGAAAGGTGAATGGTTGGTGGGTGCATGAGTGCGCATATGCGTGTATGAGTGCAGAGATAACCTTGGTGTGCTTAGCCTGACTAACACATCAACTTAGTTCACTTTAAGTAATACCATCACAATTTCCACTGTCCTGGACAGTAATTAACCATAGCAGTTTAAAACAAATGTCCAATGCAATGTCCACGCTCATTCGTCGTTTAAGAGGAAGTTGTAAGAGGGAAAAAGGCTTGAAAAATAGTCCTAACTTGAAACAGTTGGAGTTATTTAAGGATTTAGTCAACACTTGATGATCTGAGTAATGGAGTAAGTCGGCTGGTGTGGGAATCATCACTTTGTTTAAAATCAGTCTTTTAACCTGCAAGTCCGTCACGCCAACCACTGTGCCATGTGACTAGTTTTTATTCCTTTCATCACTGTATTCTCAGAGACACACAGAGAGGAAGAGAGAGGGCAAGAGAAAAATTGTGAGGGAGTGAGAAAGTGAATGAAAGTGAGAGCACGAAAGAGCAAGTGTAGAGAGTAAGCATGTCTTTTGTCCTGTTTCTTCTTTTTGTCCATTGATTTCCTCTTTGTTCTTCTGCTGATTTCTTCTTTTCTGCTGCTGGGCATCTTCAGAACACCATTCCCACTTCCTTTCTTTCCCCACCGACAATGCGAGCTCTTCATCAAAACTTGTTAAAACAGAGTTGTGAACAGCAAATCTGTTACTTTGTGATGTGAAACATGTTCTAAAGCACTGTCTATTTTACTTTGTGATGTGAAACAGATGCTCTAAAGCACTGTGTTACTTTGTGATGTGAAACATGTTCTAAAGCACTGTCTATTACTTTGTGATGTGAAACAGATGCTCAAAAGCAGTGCCTGTTACTTTGTGATGTGAAACGTGAAACAGATGCTCTAAAGCAGTGCCTGTTACTTTGTGATGTGAAACAGATGCTCTAAAGCAGTGCCTGTTACTTTGTGATGTGAAACAGATGCTCTAAGGCAGTGCCTGTTACTTGGTGATGTGAAACAGATGCTCTAAAGCAGTGCCTGTTACTTGGTGATGTGAAACAGATGCTCTAAAGCAGTGCCTGTTACTTTGTGGATGTGAAACAGATGCTCTAAAGCAGTGCCTGTTACTTGGTGATGTGAAACAGATGCTCTAAAGCAGTGCCTGTTACTTGGTGATGTGAAACAGATGCTCTAAAGCAGTGCCTGTTACTTTGTGATGTGAAACAGATGCTCTAAAGCAGTGCCTGTTACTTGGTGATGTGAAACAGATGCTCTAAAGCAGTGCCTGTTACTTTGTGATGTGAAACAGATGCTCTAAGGCAGTGCCTGTTACTTTGTGATGTGAAACAGATGCTCTAAAGCAGTGCCTGTTACTTTGTGATGTGAAACAGATGCTCTAAAGCAGTGCCTGTTACTTTGTGATGTGAAACAGATGCTCTAAGGCAGTGCCTGTTACTTTGTGATGTGAAACAGATGCTCTAAAGCAGTGCCTGTTACTTTGTGATGTGAAACATGTTCTAAAGCACTGCTTTCCTCCTCGTTATCTTCAAGATGTTGCCATGCATGAGAAAGCCAAACAGGAAGAATCTAACTTGTTGTCGGTGATGGGTTGGGCTGTTGTCATGTAAATTGGAGTTGTTTGTGTTGGCAGGTTCTAGGATAGAAGTGATCTGTGCATCATGAGACTCGCAATAGAACCAGGAAGTTTCCAGATCATGTTTCAGTTTTAACAACCAACCAGGAAGTTTATCAGTAACAGTTGAGTTTTAACAACCAACCAGGAAGTTTATCAGTAACAGTTGATGTCTTTTGTTCTGTCTGTCAATCTATGTGTCCTGTCTGTCAATCTATGTGTCTAGCCTGTAGATTTGTGTCTGCTTTTCGTAGCTGCTGTTGTGTATTTTGTTGATGTGGTAAATTTGCATACAAGTAATCAAGATTAGTCCACATTTTGTTAGCATTTGCCAATCTATGGTCTCCTTTTTAAGGTACCCAACTCCTTAGTGTTTAAATACTTATTGTTTCTTCAGATGAAAAGTGTGAGCCTTTTGTTCAATTCGTCATAATGACTGCTCATAATCTGTAGTTATCCCATGTATTATTTGTGTGTTTCAGATACGAAGTTTCCAATCAAATGGACAGCCCCAGAAGCAGCTCTGGAACGCAAATTCAGTATCAAGTCTGATGTGTGGTCCTTCGGGGTGCTGTTATATGAACTGGTGACTTATGGACGGGTTCCTTATCCAGGTAGCACACTCAGAACACGCACACACACACACACACACACACACACACACACAGAGAACACATACACACACACACACATGCGCACACACACACACACACACACACACACACATGCACACACACATAGACACACACACACACACACACACACACACACACACACACACACACACACACACACACACACACACACACACACACACAGACACACACACACACACACACACAGACACACACACACACACACACACTCAGAACACGCACACACACACACACACTCAGAACACGCGCACACACACACACACACTCAGAACACGCAACACACACACACACACACACACACATGCACACACACACATGCACACACACACACACACACACACACACACACACACACACACACACACACATACACACATACACACAGAGAAGGATATACGCATGTACAGACTCTATTGCTTGTTGGAGCAAGTCAGTTTAGAGTTTCTAACTACCCCTTAATTAGCCTTGCACAGCTCACCAGCATAAGCGACAATTTGGCAAGACAAATGATATCTGTGTGTTAAAGTTTTACACTCGGTCATATCTCGTAAAAGGTGAAGAACTCTGTGGTGCGTAGAACAAGTTGTTATGCAGTTTTGGGACTTGCATTATGTCGGGCATAGTTCACAGCAGACTTCATGACCTTGTTCAGAGCTGTTCCATCTGATGTTATTTTTTAATTCCTGAAAGAGATGAACATTTTTCATTTCGCTGTTTTTGGAAGAACGATGTTCCTTCTATCAATTTTTTGTTGTTGCTTTAAACAATTCTTTTTTTGTTTTGTTAATTACAAAATGTGTGAGGAATTGACTTTGACCAGGTGAAAGCTCTGAATTGGTCCATTTTGGTAGGCTGGGCGGTAAACATGAATTGAATCGGAGATTAGTTCATTGACCAGGAGAAATCACTCAACCACACTAAGGCATCCAGAAGACAGATGAATTCTAGTTGGTTGCGGCTTGTTTTTTCAACTTACTAAACGTGTGGTGTGTACAAATTGGCCACAGGCATTCGTTCAAGCTGAGGTATGAACTTTAAAAATGCTGTGATACCACCTGTTCAGGAATGCAGCTAACTTCAACATGTCTTCCAGTGCTGCAGTGTTAGTGTGTCTGAGCCAATTACCTTGCCATGTGTAGTGAAATTAGTGTTAGTGTGTCTGAGCCAATTACCTTGCCATGTGTAGTGAAATTAAGCCAAATGATAACAAGACTGTATTGTCTTTTACACAATAAGGAGTCTGAGCTTCCCATTAACATCCACTAGATTTAGGCGTAAATGCTGCATTGATGGTGAGCTGCTCTTCTGCATCGTTACTAAAATTAATTGTGTTGATGGATTAAACCACTGTCTGCCTGTCTGTGAATTTAATGGTATCTTGAGGCACTTTACTACATGACTCATTAAGAAACTACTTCATCATAAAATTGCTCAACAAACTAAAAGTGGGACTCTTTCAAAGCACCCTGGTCAGATATTTGAATGTATTTATTTCAGCTATACATGTCCCACGAGACCAAACTGCACTGTGATTGATTTTTACCCTCGTCTTGCATGCCACTTCACCAGTATTGATCCCAAAACATCCATCCCAATTCCCCCCACATCCACAGCTTGGCTTGTCCACCAAGACATCCATCCCAATTCCCCACCCACATCCACAGCTTGGCTTGTCCACCAAGACATCCATCCCGATTCCCCACCCACATCCACAGCTTGGCTTGTCCACTTCACCAGTATTGATCCCAAGACATCCATCCCAATTCCCCACCCACATCCACAGCTTGGCTTGTCCACCAAGACATCCATCCCGATTCCCCACCCACATCCACAGCTTGGCTTGTCCAGCTACAGCCCTGTCGCCGCAAATCTGCAGGGAGCAGTCAGTGTCAGTTTGTCATGAAGCCACCCACCAGTGGAGACACTGCACTGTTGCCAAGTCACTGAAGTGGTATTCAGTGATGCGTGTTCTGATCCAACCTATGCAGGACACCACGTAGTCAGCCCCCTGCTGGTGTGATTGTAATCTGTTGCTGACTGACCACCCCTACCCCTCATGTCAGGTCAAGTGTGAGCTATGAACCAGTGGGCGTGTGTGTGTGTGTGTGTGTGTGTGTGTATTTCTAGTCTCCAAGAAGTGAAAACTTCCAATGATCAGTAACACACTGCCATTGTATTAAACTTTCAGGCATGGGGGGCTCTGAAGTTCTGGCTAAAGTGAGAAAGGCTACCGAATGGGCAGGCCGACAGGAGGGCGGGCTGTTCCGACTCATTCTACGAGATCATGGGCAAGTGCTGGCACCGCACCCCAGAGCAGCGGCCCACGTTTGCCTACTTACACAGCTTTTTTGATGACTACTTCATCAACATTGAACCCAATTATCAGGGTCCTGATGATTGAATGTGTTGTTCAGTCATCATCTGATTGTTTTTCCCCTTTTAAATCCTACACTTGTCGTGAATGGGAAGTCATGTTTCAGGAGTGTGACGTGTGCCTGTGGCATCTGAGGATTCTTTGGCTGTTGGTTTAACACTTATGCCTTACTTGCGGGCCAAAGGACTTTGGAAGAAATATCATGAGAGTTCTACATATGTTTTTCACATCATTGTAAATATGTTGACATTAACTTTTTCATGATTCTTTCACAAAGTGAATACTTGCACGGACACGTCCCTGTACAGACAGCAAGTTAGAAGAGATTTTAGTGCAAGATTTTGTTTAACAGAAGAGCAAAAAATTGGGAAAAAAAAGTGTTGATAATAGTGTCCATATAGCCTTTTGGGTCCAAAGTAATTTGCACAATGACAAGTAAGAAATGAGGATTTCATAAATTGAGACATGACCACATCGTGGAAGTTTTGCCATGTGGCTTTGAACTCTGTTTCACTGACATGCATTTCATGTGGACATTGTGGTGTTCACTGACATGCATTTCATGTGGACATTGTGGTGTTCACTGACATGCATTTCATGTGGACATTGTGGTGTTCACTAACATGCATTTCATGTGGACATTGTGGTGTTCACTGACATGCATTTCATGTGGACATTGTGGTGTTCACTGACATGCATTTCATGTGGACATTGTGGTGTTCACTGACATGCATTTCATGTGGACATTGTGGTGTTCCATTTGGATGTGTTGGGCTGTAATGAACGTGAAATTCTTCAACATATCAAAAAAGCATCACCTGGTCAACAGTTCATCACGTAAAGGGCCTTAAATATCTGTTGTATCAAACGTAATCACTATGAACTTGTTGAAAGGACAGAAAAGTGAAATGGTTGTGATTTTATCAGTTTTTATTCATTTTTTCTTATTCCTTGTCCATCATATCTACCATTGTGATTGTGAGGTTGTTAACTGGCTTATTTGCTCATAGTGTTTAATGGCACTTCAGTTCCCTATGCTTGGATTGTGTCAGAACATCAGTGCAGCATATTTTAGGTGGCATTTTTCACTAAGGAATCATTCCATTATTCTGTGTTCAGTACCATTTTGTATTGTCAGTGAGCCTAGTGAATACCTTTTTTTTTACTGTGGAAAAAATGCTGTAAAAGATGTGTGGGCAGTGGTAAGACTGAAAGGTGTAACCAGTTGTTGTAGAGGTACTTGAGGTGGTTTAAGAGACAAGGGTGCTCCTCAGAATGTATATATTACAAGAAAACCAGTATTCCAGTGGTCTTCCAAATGATGATTAGAACAAATTATTTAAGTTAATTGCTTTCAACAAAAGCTATAATAAAAGTCTGATTTCTTTGACACATGTTTTATTAATCTAAAAGTTGACATGCACATTATAGTATTTCCTAAAGATGTTTGACATATGCAGACATTTTAACAATTTTGTTTAAATAAAAATGACGGTGTGAGGTAGGTGAAGAATGGGGTGAGTGTGTATACATTTGTGTTTCCTTACAAGCATCACATGCAATTGTTACAACAGTTTTCAACTACGTCAATACATGGCAGGTTGCCCAGTGTCAAGAATTTAGAATGAGGCTTCTTCTAGGGTCTTCGGGCAAGCTGCCTTGAAGATTTGCTTTAAAAAATTCTCTTGTCACACAATTCTAGGTACAATCTTTGTTAGAATTTGCAGGTTTCCAAGAAATAGTTTGGAAGAGCTGCCATGTTGACTCTCTGCCAATCGCTAGCTAGACGAGATGTTTGCAGTTTCTGGCCAGGTGTTTCCATTCATCATCTAAATGGTTCCAGTCACTGGCAACACCTCACACACATTGCGTGCTAGCAACTCCATGCAAAATACAACAACTGAAAAATGTATTATTTATTTGCATTATTTGTTAGAAATAGGAGATAAAGTGATAGCTACCACCATTATAAATGATGAGTTTTACAAACATAAACAACAACACATAATGAGTAGAACTATGAAGTAATCCTAACCAGATTTATGATAATCAAAAGCTAAATGTTTGTTGATTTGCTAGCAGATGTTTGTGATAAAATGATATTTTAGATCTGATATACCTTCTGTTGTTGCCCCGCTGATTGCAGGAGTAGCGTTGAATGTCTGATCATGCAGTTGTTATTCCAACTAATGGGGAAGTGTATGATCTGTCATTACTTTCTTTTTAATTTGATTTAATAAAAACAAATCAGGTGCATAATGAAAAGGAATGGAATCAGAGACTTTTGGTTTTTCTTTAAATAGGAAAATGGAAGTAGAACAGTATGGATGTGTCAGAAATGGTGAGTTGCTTGGTGGGTGCTCGCCATTCATATCTCTTCAGAGATGTGCGAAGCTTGTGCAGGATATGAACCAGACACCTCACACATCACGCCAGGGGAAATGTACTTTTTTTTTACCTTTGTTCTGTTATTTTGCTGTTACAATGCTGTCTGTCTCCCCCCCCCCCCCCCCCCCCCCCCCCCCCCCAGTACAAAACTCATTTTCAAAGGTGTAGTTTATGTCTGTATTGCCAGGCAGGCTAATGCATGAGGAAGCAGAAGATGAATTTGCAAGTTTTAAGCAGCCATCTGGCCAGTGTCCTTGTTGAGAAAAGTTAAGACAAACATTGCTGCTTCCACGGTGTTTATTCATCTTCCCAACTTGTGTCTGGTCAGAACTTGGTAAAGACTCAAGTTAGCAAGCAATGTATTTATGCTTCCCGAGTCGGGGTCTTTTTTTTTTTCATTTTCCAAATTTAGATCTGTTTAGAATTGTGTGATGACTGCAGCTGGTCAGCTCAGCAGGGTTTCATTGATGTTTTTCAAAAATGTGTGGGGGAAAGACAAAGAAGCAAATTCCAGAATGCCTCACATTGCTATATGAATTGGGCAGACAATTCTGAATGCCTCACATTGCTATATGAATTGGCAGACAATTCTGAATGCCTCACATTGCTATATGAATTGGGCAGACAATTCTGACAAGAGCAGGGCAACAAGGCTATAGCACTCTTGGTTCATGTTTTACATTCCACTACAATTTGCTTTTGGTATGCACACTTATCTAAGTACTTCTTGGCTTCAAATACAAACAAAGCCAGAGCTGCCTGATGATTGTCGATATTGAAGAGGCAGAATTTCTGTCGGCATGTAAATCTGAACAGTTTCTCAAAAGGATGTAAGGTTGTTGAATTGCGTTGACCTTTTGCTCAGCAGAGGTGAGATGCAAAGAGTCATTTGTGTGAAACATAATGTGCATGTCCAGTAGCATGGTTGTTTGTGGTTTTTGACTTAAATGCCTGTTCTCATTAAGTGATTTTTGAAGATAAGTATGTGTGTGTGTGTGTGTGTGTGCTCATGTGTGTGTATTTTGCTTACAAAGTTGTTATCAAATGTTTAATGTACAAACTAATATTTTAAGATGGTGGTAAAGATTGCATCAAGGTGGTTTGTTCATAATGTGTACCTGCACAGGTTAATATATATGTTATAAATATAAAAGTTTTTCAAGTCCATATATACATTTAATGATTTGTTTTTACATAGCATGGTACATTTTACATAGCATTCCTACACCAGACATTTCAAGTATTTTATTCATGTTTGGAATGGATGTCAGCGAGATCTTTGATAAATTAACATTGAGATCTTTGATAATTTAACATTGTGAACTGGACATTCATCCTCCATTGTGATAAATGTACATTTTTTGTCGTACATTTTTTACTTCTGATGAATTTGTTTTTGTGGACAAAAGTCCAGTCAAAGCAAGCATGGGATTTCCCTCACCTTTTTTGTTGTTGTATCTGCCATAGTCTGTCTGTTGCCGGATTATTTTCTTTTCTCTCTTGCAGTTGATGGAAAGTGAACAAGTCAAAAAATAGAAAAATGAGCATAACGCAGGAATGGTCGTGTTTTTCGCCATTCTGAGCTCCTTGTCGGTGACTTAGTGTACTTTTCATCAACATGGATCACATACATCAGTTTTATATTTGCTTCATCGCTTCTGTCTTTAAGTCTTTTTTTGCCCAGAGCATTGAGTACTGACTGAGAAGGAAACGTAATCATGGGAATGAATTGCATTTTTAAAGAATGTAACTTTCTGATGCATTTTTGTACATATATTGATCTTCATTTCTCTCACTGGGTCTAGATCACTTTCTGTCTGGCATGTGCTCGCTCTCTCTTTCTCTCTCTCTCTCTCTCTCTCTCTCTCTCTCTTTCTCTCTCTTTCTCTCTCTCTGTACTCTCTCTGTCTGTCTGTCTTTCTTTCTTTTCTTTTTTTCCAATTCATGACCCATTCTTCTACACATACTCATCCCCCTCTCACAGTCTTCTGGTCTATGTTCAGACTGCTTTCCATCAGAGGTGTGATTCCCCTCTCACAGTCTTCTGGTCTATGATCCGACTGCTTTCCATCAGAGGTGTGATTCTCCTCTCACAGTCTCCTGGTCTATGATCAGACTGCTTTCCATCAGAGGTGTGATTCCCCTCTCACAGTCTTCTGGTCTATGTTCAGACTGCTTTCCATCAGAAGTGTGATTCCCTTCTCACAGTCTCCTGGTCTATGTTCCGACTGCTTTCCATCAGAGGTTTGATTCCCCTCTCACAGTCTCCTGGTTTATGTACAGACTGCTTTCCATCAGAAGTGTGGTAGATTTGCAGCTCACCCTCCTTCGGTCCTTTGAGTGGAGCTCTTTGTCACTCTGGGTGCTTTCACCAGCCTGTGGCAGCATGTCCGCAGCAAAGAAGCTTATTGGCAGGAGTTTTAGAATATGTCCATGTAAGTGCCTGTTGACTTGGGTTTTTTTTCCCCTCCAAGTCTCGTCTTCTGTGTCAACTCTGTGGCATTGCTCCCGTACCATTGTGGATTCTCTGTACACAGGCACACTGTTGCAGCCTCCACCTCAGCAGTCTGCAGGGAGCTGTAAATATGGGTGCTCTGGAGGCAGCCCATCCAAGGTGCCAGAAGTGGCGACTGTTGAAGAGATTTAGTCACTGTTGTGCCGCTCGGTGTGTGGGTGTATATGAACTGATGAAATGAAAAGCCCGTATTTTCAAGGAGGTTGAAGAGACTCCCTTCGCTTTGTTTGCAGGTGTTTGAGAAAAGGTAACTACTCAGGTGTGATTGAGGAAGGGGAGTGCTTGACAGTTTTGTTTTCAAGGTCACCAGTGAATTTGGTAACTATTTGTAGTATCTGGGAAAAGACTAGTTGCTTTTTAGGATGAAGTTCAGTGCTACTCAGCCAAGGTGCTGCTCTTTATGCATGCATGTTACATGAGTGGGAAAGCATACACATGCTCTAGGATTTCCTGTCCTTTCATCCATTTCTTTTTCTTTCCTTCCTCCCCCTCCACTCCCCTTCTCTCTCTTTTTAATATACAAGACACTGTACAAGAGTTGTCCTGTTTCAGGAAAGGTCACATCATTGTATAGTTTGACCACATTGTAGCGGAGGCCTATGCAAGTGTTTCAGTAGAGTCCAAGTACCAGAGAAAGAGTTTGTATCACACATTGAGGCGAACATCAGTATGTTGGAGGAGGATCAGGTAAATCAAAGAAGAGTTGTGGTGTTTGGGAATAGAGTCACAGTGTGTGAGAAACAGGGTCACAGGGACGAGAAGGGTCATCGCATCTGAATGAAGGTTCACAGTGTAGTTGAGACAATAGAGATCACAAGAAGTAGTTCTGTTGAAGGTGTGACTTGGAAAGATAAAACTGCTGCAGGGAGTGCTTGATAATGTAGGTGCTGCTTTTCATTCAGTGGTTACTATTCTAGTTCCTCTTCCATTCCGAGATATACATTCCTGTACTGAGGTCTGAAAAATCTGCAGAAATCTGATTTTGGAAAAAAAAAGGTGTATCTGTTCTGATGTCTAAAAGTTTAGTAGAACTGATTCTGCAGACAGTGATAATACCACTGGTTCAGTGCACATTTCACAGTGACCTGGAGTTTCTGAAAGTTTTCCACACTTTTCTAATTCTGTATTATCAGATTTTCTGCAGGGCTCCTTTATTTTGTGTTGTCATGCACACATGAATTTGTGTGCAAGTTGTGTTACTCTTTGATCAGAACATTTGAATGACAGTAGATTGACATCTTTGTTGCATATCATGAGACTGAGTTCTTATTTTTCTTATCTAAGTTATAATGGCAGTCAGTTGGTTTGTTTTTTTCTGCCTGTGCGCACTTGTGTGTATGTGTGTGTGAGTGTATGTGTATGCATGTATGCATGCAAATATCATGCAGTTAACACGTAAAAGTGTTTAATGCCTTTTTTGTCCATTGTGCATGTGCATATAAGGATGCACTGAAAAGGTACTACTTGTGTTAAATCACATGCTGTTGATTGAAAATGGTTAGTTTGTAAGCAGCAGTATAATAATATGAGTATACATATCAGATTCCATTTTACTTTTATTGTGTGTGTGAGAGAGTATGTGTGTATGCCTATGTGTGTAAACATACATATCAGATTTTTGTTGAAATACTTTTTTCTTGGACTTTTCTTATGCAAGAACTACATAGAGGATTATGAAATTGTTTATTTATGGATCTATATTTTTACACATTGGTGTACTCGAGCTTGTCTTATTGCAATGGACAATGTAATAGGCAAAAAGAACAACTACCCTGATGTGAGCTGGACTCACATTACCTCTGCTTTGGAAAAAACATTTGTGCACGTATAGAATAAGCTGGACAGTGGCAGAAAAAAAAGAACTAGACTGATGTATTCCAGGGTTTTCATGATGTTGGTGATTGTTTTCTTGGGACAGATAATGCTCACAGTAATGTCACTGAAAGGAGAAGGAAGTTCAGAATGTTTCAGATTGGAGGAACTAGCATTCCTGATCATGTGACTATGTCAAACATGGCAGTGTGAAGTGTGTTGATATTGTCATTGCTTTCCTGTGAATGTACATTTGGCGGTCTTTGTGTTTTTAGTTTTGTTATGTATTACCTTTTTTTTTTGTCTTCTTCTTATTTGTTTTTGACAATAACCAGAGCTACTAAAGAATAAACTATGTGAGCAGAGATTGTAATGGATGATATTTTTTCATTTTTAGGCAAATAGAAATGATCTGCATATTCTTTTTACTTGACATGTACATTTCAAAGCAAACCAGCCCTGTTTTTTGTCCCATTCCCAGTTTAACTCTTCATTCATTCCCTTTTCCTTGTCTTCTTTCCCCTTTTTTCTCTTTGTGGAAGAGAGGAGCATGACAGCGGATGCATTCCCATCTGCTTTCTGCCAACAAAGAGGTCTTCAGTTGTCAGAATATTCTTGGTTCTCATTCTTTGCATTGTAACAATGGTGACGGTAAAAATCAGCATGTTTGAGCTGTGGCAGACAAGGCAGCTGTGTGAAGACATGGGGCATATAGCTTGGACAGCATGTGGCCCTGCGCAAGAAAAGAATGGATCGGCTACCTGTAGACACGCCATTCACACCTCTTAGATCCATGGTTTTTTCCCCCTCAGAAGTCCTGTAGACACGCCATTCACACCTCTTAGATCCATGGTTTTTTTCCCCCACAGAAGTCCTGTAGACACGCCATTCACACCTCTTAGATCCATGGTTTTTTCCCCCTCAGAAGTCCTGTAGACACACCATTCACTCCCTCTTAGATCCATGGTTTTTTCTCCTCAGAAGTCCTGTAGACACGCCATTCACACCTCTTAGATCCATGGTTTTTTTCCCTCAGAAGTCCTGTTGAAAAGGAAAAAAGAGTCCATCAACAGAGACGTTGTTGACGGCGACATTCAGTAACTGCATCTCTCAGGATATCACATGCCAAGACAGTGTGTCGGTTACATGGTCTGAAGTTGCACAGATGGCTTTCATAACAAGGATTCAAGATACATTTTTGTCAAGTGGCACTTCCCACCCAGAACTAACAGCTATGTCAGACATCAGATACAACAGGTAGAAAACCATCTCTCACAGGTGTCGAGCACCATAGGCTTGTGTGGTATGGGCATGTATCTTGCCATGAAACTCGGTTCAAGAGTTCTACAAGTACGTTGAAAGGGGGACGTTCTGAACGCCTGATCAAAGAAGTCTTGAATGAACAATATCACGGACTGGACTGTGTATAATACCTCTTCCCAGTTGTGCATGGTTGATGACAGAGGGATGTGGAGATTTCTTAAAGCCCTGCAATTTGCTGTCATGGCACAATAATGACAATAGGCTGGCAAAGGATTGAACGTACTGAATTTACTGCTGTGACTGTTGAAGAGATTGCCGAATTGTGGGAGACCATCTTGACCTACAGAAGACATCTACATAATGAAGGGATATTATTCAGCAGTTAGCAGATCTTTATATAGCAGTTAAAAGATCTGTAGGCTAGCAGATGTTAGGAAAATTTAATGTTATTGGCCAGGTAACAAATTGTATCTTGGAACAAGACCTTACTGTGAAGATGGCGTTCCACCGACTCCAAAACTGGTGAGCTGGCTAGCATAACAAAATAACTATCAATAAGTATTCAGCAGTTCAAAAGTAGAGAACATTTAGCAGGTGTAGGCGACTTGTTCAGCAATTGGTAAGGATAACGATTTTACTTAACCATTATCACCGTCCCTCTCTTTCTCTTTCTCTTTATCTCTCTGTCTCTGTCTCTCTCTTAATGGCAGTTTCTTTGAATCTTGTAGTGTAAGCTCTGTGTGTTTTTCTCATTTAGTTTACTATTTACTTGTTGCTTAATTATTTAGATATTTTTGCCCCAAGCCTGGATGAAAAAAGATCAGATTATCCTTCTCTCAGCACCTTTGTTTAAATCTTCCTCTCTCTCTCTCTCTCTCCTCTCTCTCTCTCTCTCTCCTCTCTCTCTCTCTCTCTCTCTCTCCTCCTCCCCAAGGTCAGCCTGGCCTGTACGAGTCACCAGAAATATGGATCGTGAATAGTGAGTCAGAGACTGAAGAGCGAGCAGAGACTATACTTTATTTTTATAGTTGTCTATCAAAAGGACTGGATACGTTTCTGTGGCTGGGACCAAGCTAAATGACTAAAATCAACCATGTTGTTCCTTACATCAGAGTCTTTTGTCAGGTAATTCTTGTTGCACAGAATCAATCCTGCACATGCTTTGCCTTTTGTCATGGTCACAGGAATCCATGAGGTCATGTGCCTACCTTTTTTTTTAAGTGCTTTTTTTCTTTAAATTGTAGACATGTAAACGGTTGGAAGGACAGTTGTTGGTCGGAAAGACAGTTGTCGTCCCTGCGTGTCTGTGTCTGTGTCTGATTGCTGTCTGAGTCTTCAAACTTCCATCTTTTAGTTAAATTCTGACAACGATGTGGTTCTGATAAGACTTGCAACTTTTTTTTTCTCTGTCATTAGATATGTTTGTACTCTTTCTCTCTGTCTGTCTGTCGCTCTCTGTCTCTCTCGTTGTCTGTCTCTCTGTCTCTGCTTCTCTCTTTCTCTCTCTCTCTCTGTGTCTGTCTGTCTCTCTCTCTCTCTCTCTCTCCTCTCTCTCTCTCTCTCTCTCTCTCTCTCTCTCTCTGTCTCTCTCTCTCTCTCTGTTATTTGTCTTTGATGTAAAAGTGTGAAGATAGCATTTAAGCATGTTTGGCATGGAAAACGCTACTTCACAAAGTATTTTTTTCTGTCTTCTAGAATATGTGTTAAGATCAATAATAAACTGGCAGCTAATGTTTTCCTCAGGACAGGATTAAAGGGAAGCAACCAAAGCTAGAAAAGCGTGCATAAGTCTGTTGTTTTGTGGTCATGTCTCAGGGGAAAACATACATGGAGCTCCTATCTTACATTTGCAGGCGCATATGGTCCTGTTTTTATTAAAAACTGACAAACAAATCAAATCCATTTTTTTGTGATTTCATTCCTTCAAATTAAGGAACCTTGTGTATGTCTGGGCTAGTTATCATTCATTTTCCCTTTGAAGAAGATAACTTTTATGGGGAAAAAAAATCACGTTCTATGCTTATAGCCCCATGGTTTTTTGTTTTGTTTTGCTAATACTTGTTTTCATTTGAAGATTTCAATTTCAGCCTTGAATTGAATGGATGTCAGATTTAAACCATTGCTTTCCACTGATGACGCAAACTCTGTTGCCAGTATTCTACAAATGCTCTCTGGCCTGCTCTTGTTTTGCTGTCTGTTAAGTCTTTCTTCCTTACTTCTGTTCCTTTCCATCCAACTCTGCTTCCTCTCTCTCTCTCTCTCTCCTCTCTCTCTCTCTCTCTCTCTCTCTCTCTCTCTCTCTCTCTCTCTCTTTAGATGGGTTGCTAACCCAATTTACTGTTTGGCACCTAGGTAGTGAGATGGTGAATTCTGATATACACCACCTTCCTTTTTTGTAGGGTTGTTTGTCAATAGTGCATTTTTTGGGTACACTTGTTATATAGCTTTGTTTGATTGGAATGATTGGCATTCCCACCACTACCTTCTTAGTGTAGTTGAGTGATGTGTAATTTTGCTGACCTGAAATGGCCCTGGTAGTCGGTTAGGTTGCACTGAAAATACACCAGTTAAAATGGAGAGTTCAGTATGTCCCATGAAGCTTTTTGTTGTGCTTTTCCTGGAAAGATGTGAAGAAGCAACTCTAGAAATTGTCTCGTGTGCTTTTGACAGTTTGTGCCTGTGAATGAATTGAATCATTTTGCAACATGGCTTGATTTCAAAACATACTTTAACTTGGCACACTTATTTGTCTTGATTCCAATAGGGTGTAAAATAAAAGACAAATTTTGCCTGCCGCATCCTTCAGATATCTATAAATTTGACACAATTTTGTGACTGTTAAGGTCATAATTCCAAAAAGGGTCTAGATTAATTTTGCAAATGTATTATGTACAGCAGCATTTGAGTATCGTGAGAACGTGACAAAATGGCTGTATTCCTGATTGAATGCTTAACCCTTTGTCTTCAGGTGTACTGAGCTGTTATTTCCCAACGTCAGCTGCTTTTGCCTTGCTGTGGTAGTTTTGATATATTGACATCGAAAGGGTTGATGCATGTATATTTAATTGTGCCTAATGTTAATTCCCTGCAATATCTTTGCTTTGGACTTTTTATGTATGAGTATAACTTGATGCAATGATGTTTTGTTTCGTTTTGTGAGGAATATTCAGCTCTGTGAAGGCCTTGAGTGGTCACCTGAGCTGTGAGACAATACTGCAGTTAATTTGAAAATGCTGGATGGTTTTTATCCCTGTTTAATCAAGCCACATCGAAAGAAGGGTTAATACAGCCTTAAGCCAAGAAGAATCAAGATACAGGACATACGCACTCACTGGATTGCATTACAAATGTGGATTCTTTAAAAGGATACTGATAGTAGCTTGTTTGTACTTTGTAGTTGATAGTTTTGTCTTATTTGCGTCCTTAATTGTTTTCTGTCGTTCTTTTTCTTTCACTGGTGATCTGACCTACTGACCCCCCCCCCCCCCCCCCCCCCCCCCCCCCGCCCTTTCTTTTTTCTTTGGCCCTATTGATTTAAAAAAAAACTTTTCTGTAGTGTTATCAGCCATTTCATCCCTTGCGCCAAACCCATCCTCTCACTCTGGAAGATTTGTTTTCAGACAAAAATGCTAGGTCGAATGTGTCTTTCTTTTTACAGTTATTGATTGTAACGCTAATGATTATTAACATTTTATGGATGATTTCCATAGCAGTTTGATATGGAATCAAGTAGTAAGGGGATACTAGTTGTCCCTTGGGAAGTGTGCCCACTGGCATCTTGTATGCCTTTCTTGTAACACCCTTGCACATTTTTCTTCATCAGACTCTCCACCAAGGATGTTTTGTTGTCACCCCCATCTGTCAAATTCTTTCTTCTTCGTCTGTTTGTCCGCAAACGTACTCATAAACCTGGTGGAAAGATGAGGTGTGCCCCAGAAGATGAACAGATTTAGTGTGTATCTGGGTCAAAGGGCAGATCTTGAGGTGGTTTGGAGGATAACAGCATGGAATCCGAGTCGGGTAAGGGATATAAATGAGCAGGATAGCTGGCGCTGTCTGCATCGTCTTCTTTCTTCTTCTTCTTCCTTAAAAGCTGGTGCACAGAAAAGTGAGTAGGTCACCAGTGCGCATGTTAAAAAAAAAAAAAGAGAATGCGACTCAGCCTGTTGGCCCCTGGAGCAAAATTTGGCAACAAGGGTCGCACATGATATTTAAAAGGTTAAAAGCAGTGGCCAGTTAAGGCCTAGGTAACCATAAAATATACCGGGAAGCTAAAATAGAAAAGTAAATCAATATGCAGATCTCAAGATTGTCTTTTCAATTTGATTTTGAAAAGAGACTGCATTTGTGGCAATCTTGATGGCACCCGGCAGTGAGTTCCACAGCCTTACAGAACTAGATAAAATGAATGTAAATGGCTGTCAATATTTGATGCAGGTATGGCATAAGATTGACTGCCACTCCTGGTGCTACTTTTATTAAATAGTAGTTGTTCCATTGGGATATCAGTTAGTTTAGCTCTGCCTTTGAAGAATGTATTAAGTTTAATAAAGTCTCTTCTAAGGGTTTCCATTCTAATTTCCTCATGTTCTTCCAAGTGTTCCCTTTCTCTCTGATATGGTTTCCTGTTACGAACCGTGCTCCTCTCTTCTGAATCTTTTCGAGGTCATCAATGTCCTTTAGGACTAGTTTTAATCCACCTCGACTATGTCAGTTATTCAGTTTTCTTGGCAGAACCTTTCTTCTGTTTGTAGTGATATGGCTGAAAATGGTCATGCACAATACGTAGGGCAGTAAATCACACTGAACCTAGTAAGCTGGGGCAGTTAACCACACTGACATGGGTAACAGTGGGCATGTAATCACACGCAAACTTGTAAGTTGGGCAATTAATCACAATGAAATTGGTAAGCTGTTGTATGTCATCACAATGAGGTTGGTAAGCTGGGACATTTCATCATTTTGAAACTGGTGAACTGGACAATTTATCACACTGAAACTGGAATCTGGTCTTTAATCACACTGAAACTGGCAGGCTGG
The DNA here is from genome assembly GCA_018398815.1 of Conus ventricosus. Taxonomy (NCBI): domain Eukaryota; kingdom Metazoa; phylum Mollusca; class Gastropoda; order Neogastropoda; family Conidae; genus Conus; species Conus ventricosus. Next base: position 8,296,264 of record CM031606.1, read on the forward strand.
TCTTTAATCACACTGAAACTGGTAAGCTGGGTCTTTAATCATACTGAAACTGGTCAGCGGGATCTAGTTGCAAAGTGAGATGACTGCAGGCGGAAATCTAAATAAATCTTAAATAAATGTTAGCGAACCGCCAAGAGAAACGAGTCGCAAGACAACACACGATGCATTTCGACCTCTTAGGTCTTCTTCATGCAACATACAAACAATGAAAGTGAACGAGCAATCACTTAGTTTTGATCACTTCAGCGCAAGGTAGGCGTTGAATGAAAACGAGGCTCACTTGAACTAGATTTGCACCAATGAATGTTTTTTTTTCATGATGTCACTATTTGTTATTGATTTATCTCTCAGGTCAAGGCGGGCAGGGGATGGTAGTGGAGTGGAATGTTCTGACCATCTTTGCTCATTCTTTCTCCCAATTCTTTTCTGATTCTTGACCATAGAGTTACTGTAATTTCCTGCTTTCTGTTATTCCTTGTGGCAACCCCCCCCCCCCCCCCCCCCCCCCCCCCCCCCCTCCGTCTGTGTTCCAGTTCATAACATATCCACTATTCTGTTGTGGTCTGGCCACCAGGTAACTGTCCGTTCAACCGTGGCCTTTGATAAGGCTTAAAAAATTAATATAGTTTTGTGGCACAGTTGTTTATTTTGCATTAATTTTGCCCCCTCCCCCACCTTAATTTTTTTCGGTTTCGGGCAACAAATTAAGCACAGTGACCGTTGCTCCCAGAATGGCCTGGTTAGATGTGCTTCTTTCAGGATATTGATAAATGATAGTTTGGCTGTTACAAATTGTCTTGGTTAATTATATCGTCCGTTTGTTAGCTGTGGGTTTGTTCTGTTTTAAAACCCCCCCCCCACCACCCAGGACATTTTTCTTTCATGTGGCGGCCTTGAAAGGTCCCTGTGCGGTCGGTGTGGCACAGTGGAACTGAAACTGACATGTTGAAGTCGTTTATTGTTTTCTTCAGGGGGCGTGCATCCACCTTTGAAATGTTGGCGAGTAAAGCGTTTTCCTATAATAGCATTATGAAAAGGGTATTTATGTCTGTACCTATGCCTCCTGATTTTTTAGTAGGACCAGGGGTACTCGAGCTGAGCTCATACCCGAATTACGTTATTTCATGTTACGTTAGTATTACTTTTAACTATACATAAAACAATGTTTTTGCGGAAACTTGATTTACTGGATTTTTGTTCTTTGAATAAAAAATCTGCGCGCTTGAGTGATGTTTCCAGTAACACCCCTCCCCCCCCCCCATTCCACCCCCCTCTCCCTTTGATACAAGGAACTCAACTTGTCGAAGACTGATTCAGCATGTAATATTTATTCCACACCC
>CM031606.1:8302603-8321590 GCA_018398815.1 Conus ventricosus
GGACCCATGCTTTGAAACAGAACAAACCTTGAGCGCCGTACGTCGTGGGTCCGAGCGGACCCATGCCTTCTAAAGAAACAGAATCTGAACCCCCCCCCCCCCCCCCCCCCCCCCCCCCCCCCCCCCCCCGTTCGCAATCCATTTCCCGCAAAGCGCTAGCCTCAGCAGAATGGCTGACATCACTGACATAAACACGCGACTGCTGCGCATGCGCATGTGGCCAAATTTTGCTACAGTGGCGGGAATCGCTCTCTCTCCACGTGTCTCTGGACTGCAAGTTCGACGTCAAATTCATTAGATCTGCTTTCTATATACTAATAATGAATGTTTATATAACAGTCTGTCCAGAAGACTGCCCTATGTGCTTTACAAAAATGACAATACATGTATACATGACAACTAACGATTTTGAAAGCAGAGGTGCAGTGACCAATTCATCAGAGTACTGTGTTTTGGATTATAGGCCTACACACTACTTGTAACGGTACTGTATGAGAAACCGACGTCTCTTTTTCTTTTTTCTTTTTTTTTTTTTACCAGCAGCAGGCCAGATCTGGTAACATAAACATCCTCCTGGTGCTCCAGCTTCTGTAGGCCAGTGTGATGGTATGTGTGTGTGTGTGTGTGTGTGTGTGTGTGTGTGTGTGTGTGTGTGTGTGTGTGTGTGTGTGTGTGTGCGTGCGCGCGCGCGCGCGCGTGCTTGTGAGTGTGTCGGTGTGCATGCGGACGCAAACTTGCCTAATTTCACCATTATATTATGTGCTACATACATGGAAATAAGTTATCAGCATTATCCACCTAAAAATCGAATTTCCTTTCAGTTCAATTCAACCCAATGGCTGAAAGAATGAACATCTTCGAGGCTCTGAACATCGCAAATGGCGAAGATATTGAGAAAGTACGTTATCATTTGACGACTGTGTTGATCATTTTCTTTTGTCTACACTACATTGACATCCCTCAAAATTTTCACATTTGTAATAGTTTGGACGAAAGTGTCCCACGGACACACCTCTAACGAAATGGGAACATCCCAGATTTTGATAGGTTCCTATGTTTAGGTTTTTCAATCTCTCTCTCTCTTGCTTAGAACAAACTGCTCCCTACCAATGTTTTTCTCAAGACACAACGACCAAATGTTTCCCTTCCACGTACCACTGCTGTTAGCAATCGCCTTTTACATTAAAAAAAAAGGCGACTAGATATGAGCGCAAGCGTCTAACAGTACCTGTGGATCGCAATGACATTTTTCCATGGATGTGTGTATGTGTGTGTGTGTGTGTGTGTGTGTGTGTGTGTGTGTGTGTGTGTGTGTGTGTGTGTGTGTGTGTGTGTAAGTGAGTGTGTGTGTGTGTGTGTGTGTGTGTGTGTGTGTGTGTGTGTGTGTGAGAGAGAGAGAGAGAGAGAGAGAGAGAGAGAGAGAGAGAGAGAGAGAGAGAGAGAGAGAGAGAGAGAGAGAGAGAATGTGAAAATGTGTGCGAGTGATTTCTCAGCCTACTGAACAAATTTAAGTCTCTTTACTAAAGCTATAAAAACATTGTTGACATAAATGTACTTGTGTGTGTGTATGTGTTTTCCCCCGTTACAGAGTGAGTGGCCTTTACATTCTGTGTGTGAGACATATTGTTAGAGTGTTCCGTGTAATGTATGAGAGGAAAGTGTGCTTGTGGTGGACTTAACAAAATATGGGCACGGAAGAGAGGGAGCGCGTGTTTAGGAGTGACTGTAGGCCTACATGTATCCGACTTGATGCTTCTTTAGCATACTAAAAATAGTTTCAGCCTAATTTTCAATAACGAGAGCCTCCGGGAAAGATGCGTGACAGACCTCACAGACGTGGTTTTTAGTCTCCATAATCTGTTACCAAAAAAGAAAAGAAAAAAAAAGTTTCCTCGATTAAAACTCATACAGCAAACACATGTCATCTAAGGTTGTACGCCATGGGTAAGGACATCACCATCATGTAGCATCAACCTCATCTCATTTAATGTTGTACCTCCCAGCTAAAGACATACCATCATAAAACCCTGACCACTCATTTAAGGTTAACCGCCCCTTGTCTTCTGTGATAGCGTGTATATACTCAGTTATAATGGTCACAGCGCCTAATAAGTAAAAATATTAATGACTGACTCCGGAAAAAAAATGTCCACAAGAGAAATTCACGACAATCCGTGTTCCCTCTGCGTTTACAATGGACCCAACAAGTGACACACATCGTTCAAAAGCTCACAGTTGTGACATTTAAACTGTGTCAACTATACTTGCCTTGTCTGAAATAGTTATCCAATGTCATCCAGATTTCCCTCATTTTATCAAAAGGGTTGCTTAGAGTGGTACCGTTTTCTAAACCCTGTATCTCAAAAACTAAACATCTGATTTTGCATGTAGTTTTCTCCAATAAAACGAGCGTAAAAAGTGTTTTTAGATCATGTAAAACTCCCAAACAACTGTTTGGTGATAGAGGACTCATTTCGTGATGGAAGGTCACATTAAATGTCGTATCTCTCGGCCAAGGACATACCTTCATAAACCTTCACAATAAACCGTGAAATGAAGGTAAGAACGTTTCTGATTTAACTTTCACTGGTCAGTGCTTTTTTTTTTTTTAAGGAGCAAACGTTACATGGTAAGACCCATGTTAAACTGTATCATTTCTGCAAAATGTCTGTTGCTGAAATACTAATTGTGATAAATAACTCATTGGTAAGCATTTTCTTTTTGTTGTTTGCAGGACCAGAGCGTTATCATTACGTTGTGTGGAAAAGGAGCTTTAAAAAACCCAAAAAAACCCTGAAATTATTCAGTGAGAATTTGGATTTTGATGTTAGATATAACTCTTTTGCTCGATTTCGAAAATACAAGTAATTCTTAATACAGTGAATTTAGCGATGATTCTTCTTCTTCTTCTTCTTCTTCCTCTTCCTCCTTGTCCTTTTTCATTATTATCTGTCTGTGTCTCTGTCATTATTATCTGTCTGTGTCCATCTGTGTCTCTGTCTGTCTGCGTTTATGTGATTTTTCTATCTCTGTCTCGATCACGGTCCTCGTTTTAAACCCGCACGACCCAGTGAACACTTGTGAATTTGTTATATGGTGCAATATGTGACAGCTTAACGGACCACTCCTAGATTAATGGGGAAGAAAAAAATGTGTCATCGTTTTTGTGGCAGGCGCAATGTCCCGGCTAGCCCTAGGGATGAATGGAAAAAAAAAGAAGTGTTATCGTTGTATGAGGCGGTATTAAAAGTCAGGTGCAAACCCCCTCTAGCCTCCCTTAATTTAGTGTTATTGATCGGTCCCCACGATAATGACTGAAAAATGTGTCAACGTAGGCAAAGGGTTTGTTACACTCTCGGTAAAAGGAAAGTAAAGATCGGAGACGGTTGCTTCCCTTAGTCGCTTGCCGGATTTTCACGCTATACTTCAAGGCGATTGCGTCCTTGACACAGCCGAAAACCCCACCATATATTGATTTGTATGAGTCAACTGTTACTGCTAACTCATGCACATCAAGTGACGTGTCAGAATCGATACAAACACACACACACACACACATACACACATTACTCAAGTGGTACTTGGAACATGGTCTTGTTGTGAACAATATCACATTAGTCATTGAGTACACACCCAACCCGTGTTTCAAGGAAGTTGGTGAACGGGTGTCTGACCACGGATGTTAAAATGTCTGTGGTGTCTGACGCACGCAGACAGGGTGATAAGGATTCATTGCAGACTATTTTGGCTGAAAGCTTCAATTTGCTAGGCAACAGTGCCTATGGTAAAACGCTGACTAACATCGCCAAAACACCGAGACATTCATTATGTCACCGTGGATCAAGCCTCCAAACTCGTCAATGAAGGTCGGTTTCAAAAACTGACCGAGCTAGGTGGCGGTGTTTTAGAAGTGGAAATGAGAAAAAAAAAGATCAACTGGGCACTCCTGATCCAGACTGGTTATTTCGTCTACCAATATGCCAAGTTGCGAATGTTGCAGTTTTATTATGATTGTTTGGACAAATTTGTCAACAGATCAGATTTCAACTTTTGGAGATGGATACGGATTCGCTGTACATGGCACTCAGTCATCGAAGGTTGGACCAAGTCGTACGACCCTCCATGCGACAGCAGTTTTCCGTTGACTACAATCGGTGGTTTCCGAGTCCAGCTGTAGCTTCTTTTTTCTGTATTTGTATGATAGCGTTCCAACGTGATTGTGGTCTTGATGACTGTTCTAATAGTCGTTTTATTTTTTTCTTGTATCAGAGTGTGCTGTTTAATCCATTATTTTTGGGAAACAGTCCCCCACCTCCTCGTGGTGTTTCCTGGGTGGTCCTTCGTTTGTAAGATTGACTAAAGTTAGAATTACTTTTTGCTTTGACTTTAGTCAGTTTTATAGCTCGAACGATCAGCGGACGGGGGAAAACATGTCATTTACACTAATATCACGATGCTCTGATGCAACATGATTTTTCTTTTTTGGGGCACCAAATACGTTGATATAGCCTTCCTGATTCGATTATACATTTCGATGGTTAAAAAACATTCAGCTTTTTCATAATTTGACAGACAGGCGTGTAAATACAGTGCATGCGTTTTCATCGCTCTTAGGGTCTTAATAGTGACCTCACATCGATCTCGCGATGCAATCACCGAGCATCCTCTGTCATATGATTCGTCCCTAAGGCGCTTTAATACCAGTCTAAAGAGTCAGTCATGATTAGCTGGTAAGGGTGTAGCGGGGGAAACTTAGGACCTTTCAAGGGAGCTGACTGCCTTTTTTTTCATCATATATATTGATTTATAAACAAAGCTTGCTCTTACGTCTTAGATTAAAAAGAAATAGGGGGATAAGCTTTCATATCTGCAGTGGTAGATAATTCTGCTGAATTGAGTGGGTGAATGGGGAATAATAAATGTTTCTCAAAATAAGCTTTCAGCAAGCTTATATTCTCCAAGGGGAAGACAGTCTCTAAGAGGGTGGAACACACTAACATCATAACTCCAGGTCAAATATTGGTATTTCGAAACCTAATTGTTTCTTTTCGGTGATTTCAGAATGTCCTCACTTACATCCACTGCCTTATAGGTTTTAAGCAGAATGCTATCCCAGAAAAAGGCTGGTGTGCAACACCATAGTATGTTTGCTGAATTAAAAAAAAACCACCAAAAGCTCCCACCTACGAAGCAAAGAAAGTTATGAAACAACAAAGTAAACTACATTTTCTTGTGAAAAGTAGATAATATATATATTAATTTTTTTTAAGACACAAGTGGTGAGGGCCAGTTCTTGGAATGATCTCACAAGGGACTGAACTGTACTGAACTAATAAATTCCAAGGGTAAGTAAGTGAGCACAATACAGCAATTTTCAGAGCAGCTTGGTGTTGCAATGACTGCAAGAAATATTGAATTATAAACAAACCTTGCTCTTCATTGCAACACCAAGCTGCTCTGAAAACTGCTGGAATGGTGCTCAGTTACTTACCCTTGGAATTTATTAGTACATTGTATATATAGATATATTATGTATATTACATACGCACAGATCTCTCTCCTCTCTCTCTCTCCTCTCTCTCTCTCTCTCTCTCTCTATATATATATATATATATATATATTCTAGTACGTCCGCTGCTACTCCTACGGGTCAAGGGCATTATTCCCGTGCCAGTCATCTATTCTAGTACGTCCACTGCTACTCCTATCCGTGCCCGTCATCCATTCTAGTACGTCCACTGCTACTCCTACAGGTCAAGGGCATTATTCCCGTGCCTGTCATCCATTCTAGTACCTCCACACCTGGCCCTGCAGCCGCACTCAGCGGTGTCCAGTCTTGCTGCAGCCCTTCCCCCTCCCCCCTCAAAGCTACTGGCTTCCCCCTCAAAGCTACTGGCTTCCCCCTCAAAGCTCCTTACTTCACTCTCAAAGCTACTGGCTTCACCCTCAAAGCAACTGGCTTCACCCTCAAAGCTATTGGCTTTCCCCTCAAAGCTACTCGTTTCACCCTCAAAGCTACTGGCTTCACCCTCAAAGCTACTGGTTTCACCCTCAAAGCTCCTTACCTCACCCTCAAAGCTACTCGCTTCACCCTCAAAGCTTCTCGCTTTGCCCTCAAAGCTACTGGCTTCTCTCTCAAAGCTACTGGCTTCTCTCTCAAAGCTCCCCACTTCACCCTCAAAGCTACTGGCTTCACCCTCAAAGCTTCTCGCTTTGCCCTCAAAGCTACTGGCTCCTCTCTCAAAGCTACTTGCTCCCCCTCAAAGCTCCCCACTTCACCCTCAAACTCGTTTCACCCTCAAAGCTACTTGCTCACCTCAAACCTTCCCACTTCACCTCAAACTCGTTTCACCCTCAAAGCTACTTGCTCACCCTCAAACCTTCCCACTTCACCCTCAAACTCGTTTCACCCTCAAAGCTACTTGCCTCCCCCCCCCCCCCCCCCCACAAAGCTCCTTACTTCCCCCTCATACTCGTATCACCCTCAAAGCTACTTGCCCCCCCCCCCCCTCAAAGCTCCCCACTTCACCCTCAAACTCGTGTCACCCTCAAAGCTACTTGCTCCCCCTCAAAGCTCCCCACTTCACCCTCAAACCCGTTTCACCCTCAAAGCTACTTGCCCCCCCCCCCCTCCGCAAAGCTCCCCACTTCACCCTCAAACTCGTGTCACCCTCAAAGCTACTTGCTCCCCCTCAAAGCTCCCACTTCACCCTCAAACTCGTTTCACCCTCAAAGCTACTTGCTCCCCCTCAAAGCTCCTCATTTTACCCTCAAAGCTACTTGTTTCACTCTCAAAGCTACTTACTTCACCCTCCAAGCTCCCCACTTCACTCTCAAAGCTACACACTTCACCCTCAAAGCTACTCGCTTAACCCTCAAAGCTACGCTTAACACTCAAAACTATGTTTCACCCTCAAAGCTACTTGTTTCACCCTCAAAGCTACTGGCTTCACTCTCAAAGCTACTCACTTCACCCTCAAAGCTACTTGTTTCACCCTCAAAGCTACTCTCTTCACCTTCAAAGCTTCTTGCTTTGCCCTCAAAGCTACTTGTTTCACCCTCAGAGATACTCACGTCACCTTCAAAGCTACTCACTTAACCCTCAAAGCTACTCGCCCCTCACCCCGCCACTCCCGCTCTCTCAACCCCATCCCGCCTCACTTCCTCCTCCCGTCCCCAGCCGGGTTTCTTCCATGCTGATCTCCCCTGGTCCCACTTGGTTTCTTCCATGCTGATCTCCCCTGGTCCCACTTGGTTTCTTCCATGCTGATCTCCCCTGGTCCCACTTGGTTTCTTCCATGCTGATCTCCCCTAGTTCCACTTGGTTTCTTCCATGCTGATCTCCCCTGGTCCCACTTGGTTTCTTCCATGCTGATCTCCCCTGGTCCCACTTGGTTTCTTCCATGCTGATCTCCCCTGGTCCCACTTGGTTTCTTCCATGCTGATCTCCCCTGGTCCCACTTGGTTTCTTCCATGCTGATCTCCCCTAGTTCCACTTGGTTTCTTCCATGCTGATCTCCCCTAGTTCCACTTGGTTTCTTCCATGCTGATCTCCCCTAGTTCCACTTGGTTTCTTCCATGCTGATCTCCCCTGGTCCCACTTGGTTTCTTCCATGCTGATCTCCCCTGGTCCCACTTGGTTTCTTCCATGCTGATCTCCCCTGGTCCCACTTGGTTTCTTCCATGCTGATCTCCCCTGGTCCCACTTGGTTTCTTCCATGCTGATCTCCCCTGGTCCCACTTGGTTTCTTCCATGCTGATTGTCAAGACAGGGTGTCCCGACTGTTCGAACCACAGGGAGAGTAGAGTCAGGCACTCGTACCACACTCACCAGAAAAGACAAGAACCCAGGACATACACACACAGATAACATTTATTACACAAAACAATCGCTTCACACACACACTCACACTCTAAGTGGGTTTGGGATAATAACAAGAAGAGGGAAGAAAGACAAAATAGCAGAAAGTGGGGTGAAGAAGAAGACTGGATTACAAGAGGCTAGCTAATCTGAGGGACAAAACAAATGAAAATAAACCCAAACTCCCAGGGTATGCCCAACTATCTCTCTTCCTAACCCACTACTATAAATGAGGTGAGAGGAAAGAAGAAAAGGAACAAAATACTAAATCAACAGAACAGGGCCAAATCTCAGATAAAAAAAACAACAACTACAAATCAATTTAAGTGGAAAGAAGAAAATGACACACTGACATGTACCCTCACACTAACATGACACAACAGAGACTGTCTACTACTTATCTTTCGGAGAAAACGGGGTCCCCCAAAAGAAAGAATCCATAAGGCGGAGCGTCAAGTAGTCTTTATGCCTGGCTCCAACGGTTCCTGGAAGTACCCTAGCAGAGTCTTGAAGAGTGGCCACGAACGCACAACTGGCTGACAGTCACCTAAGAAGTGGCCACCAACACATAGACAGGGTCACTCGAAGGGTGGCCGCGAACGAAGACTAGGTCACTGAAGGGTGGCCCCAAAGAAGACAAGGTCACAGAAGAGTGGCCACAAACGAAGACCGGGTCACTGAAGAGTGACCGCAACCGAAGACAGGGTCACTGAAGAGTGGCCCCAAGTGAAGACAGGGTCACTGAAGAGTGGCCACAAGTGAAGACATGGTCACAGAAGAGTGACCGCAACCGAAGACTAGGTCTCTGAAGAGTGGCCACAAGTGAAGACAGGGTCACTGAAGAGTGGCCACAAGTGAAGACAGGGTCACTGAAGAGTGGCCACAAGTGAAGACAGGGTCACTGAAGAGAGAGTGGCCACAAGTGAAGACAGGGTCACTGAAGAGTGGCCACAAGTGAAGACAGGGTCACTAAACAGTGGCCACAAGTGAAGACAGGGTCACTGAAGAGTGGCCACAAGTGAAGACAGGGTCACTGAAGAGTGACCACAAACGAAGACCGGGTCTCTGAAGAGTGGCCACAAGTAAAGACAGGGTCATTGAAGAGTGGCCACAAGTGAAGACAGGGTCACTGAAGAGTGGCCACAAGTGAAGACAGGGTCACTGAAGAGTGGCCACAAGTGAAGACAGGGTCACTGAAGAATGGCCACAAGTGAAGACAGGGTCACTGAGGAGTGGCCACAAGTGAAGACAGGGTCACTGAAGAGTGGCCACAAGTGAAGACCGGGTCACAGGAGAGTGGCCACTAGTGAAGACAGGGTCACTGAAGAATGGCCACAAGTGAAGACAGGGTCACTGAAGAGTGACCACAAGTGAAGACAGGGTCACTGAAGAGTGGCCACAAGTGAAGACGGGGTCACTGAAGAGTGGCCGCAAGTGAAGACAGAGTCACTGAAGAATGGCCACAAATGAAGACAGGGTCACTGAAGAGTGGCCACAAGTGAAGACAGGGTCACTGAAGAGTGGCCACAAGTGAAGACAGGGTCACTGAAGAATGGCCACAAGTGAAGACAGGGTCACTGAAGAGTGGCCACAAACGAAGACCGGGTCACTGAAGAGTGGCCACAAGTGAAGACGGGGTCACTGAAGAGTGGCCACAAGTGAAGACAGGGTCACTGAAGAAAGGCCACAAGTGAAGACAGGGTCACTGAAGAGTGGCCACAAACGAAGACGGGGTCACTGAAGAGTGGCCACAAGTGAAGACAGGGTCACTGAAGAGTGGCCACAAGTGAAGACAGGGTCACTGAAGAGTGGCCACAAGTGAAGACAGGATCACTGAAGAGTGGCCACAAGTGAAGACAGGGTCACTGAAGAGTGGCCACAAGTGAAGACAGGGTCACTGAAGAGTGGCCACAAGTGAAGACAGGGTCACTGAGGAGTGGCCACAAGTGAAGACAGGGTCACTGAAGAGTGGCCACAAGTGAAGACAGGGTCACTGAAGAGTGGCCACAAGTGAAGACAGGGTCACTGAAGAGTGGCCACAAGTGAAGACAGGGTCACTGAAGAGTGGCCACAAGTGAAGACAGGGTCACTGGAGAGTGGCCACAAGTGAAGACAGGGTCACTGAAGAGTGGCCACAAGTGAAGACAGGGTCACTGAGGAGTGGCCACAAGTGAAGACAGGGTCACTGAAGAGTGGCCACAAGTGAAGACAGGGTCACTGAAGAGTGGCCGCCAACGAAGACGGGGTCACTGAGGAGGTTGCAACTGAAGGGGTCAGTCTTCCGGATCGCGGACCGCACGGTCTACGTTACTGGATCCGTCCCTGCTGTCCAGATCCCCTCAGACGGTTCCCAGTCGAAGGCAGTTTCCTAGCCCAGCGTGCAAGCCAACGTGCAATCAAACACACAAACCAAAGAACAAACCCTAAAGCCTCGATTAGAATCGTGTCTCAGCCCGTTGATTGTAGTGGTCAGTCTGTCAGTGGGGAGGCAGGACAGAGGTCAGTGGTCAAGAAAAAGAAACAAAAACAAATAGGACTCGGCAACATGTCAACTAGGAGATGAGAGGGTGGCAGAAAATAAGATAGTCCAAAGGTAGAATTACAGGAAGGGGAGAGAAATATAGACAGAAAACAAAGACCAAAGTAAAGCCAAGCACGTGATACAGAAAACCTGGACGGTAAGGGTGGGAAAAGAAAGAAAGAAAGAGGGAGGTGTCACTAGGAAGGGAAGGTGAGTTGAATGTGGAAAAGAGAGGGAAAGTCAGTCTAAGTAAGAGTAACGTCGCACACATTACATATAATAACTGACATAACATTTCAACTATAGATTGTCCCCCCTTTTTTCCCTTTTGTCTTTTCCTCTCAATTTTGAAATGAGGGTGTTGACCATAAACCACTTCCCTTAGTTTACCCCCGTAAATTTTACAAATTATCAATTTATGAAATTCGAAATTTTCCAGAAAGGAACTGACAAATTTCTTACTCAGAATTGCGGCTTTTTAAAAAAATCTTTTGCTGTCCCATATGAATTTACCATTTGAAGGGCAGAAAAAAAATAGTGAACTAAGAAAATTAAAGAGGACAACCCAAAAAGGATATATTGTCAGTCACAACCTTCGCGTTCCACGTGATGTAACACAAACAAAACGGAGAAGGGGAAAGCGAGCAATAGCGGGAGAAGCGCACGGGAAAATGTAGAAAAATAGCGATAATTATCACTCAAAGGCAAAAACCCAACAGAATCTGGACCCACAATCACCGTTTGTTGACGAACAATACCGCATTGCTCGTAGCCGTCGACCAGAAATCTAGTGGCGAAATAAACCCGAAATACCAGATGGATAAAAATACTTCTCTCTAAAACGAGAATTTGAATAATTTTGAGAAAATTAGATTTGAAATAAAACAGGAACTTAAATTCCTATCTCACGGGGCGGACGAGAAACGTGCGACTCGACGCTTCTAATTACGGGAGTACTAAAAATCTTACCAACATGTTGTGGATGACGAAACTGGTCGGGACGCCCAGCCAACGAAGGATGGCGTCCCGTCCGGGAAAACAAGTCCACAGGAAGGGGACCTCACCAGCAACCAAGCGGAGTACTGAAAATGCTGGCCAAGAGGAGAGAGCGTGAGAAGAGAGCGAGAGAGAGGAGAGAGAGAGTAGGGAGAGAGCAGAAGAGAGAGAGAGAGAGCTCTCCGAAACTGTAGCAGGTCTGACTTCACAAGTGGCCTGACCAAACCCCGGTTTCAAGCCGCCTACTGCTTCATCTCAAGCTGCTGGCTCACCTCCAAAGATACTACCACCCCCTCCCCCCAAAGTACGGGTTTTACCTCAAAGCTACTTCACCCTCAAAGCTACTGGCTTTGGACTCTCAAAGCTACTGGGCTTCACTCTCGAAGCTACTGACCTCACCCTCAAAAGTTTCTGGTTTCACCCCAAAGCTATGAGGCTTCACCGTCAAAGCTATGGCTTCACTCTCAAAGCTACTCGCTTCTACCCTGAAAGGTATTCACTTCACCCTCTCCCAAGCTACTCGCTTCATCTCAAAGTACTTACTTCAACTCAAAGCTGCTGGCTTCACTCTCAAAGCTACTGGCTTCACGCTCTAAGGTACGGAGCTTCACTCTCAAAAGCTACTTTGCCCCCTCAAAGCTTTTTGGTTTCACCGTCAATGCTACTGGCTTTCACCCTCAATGCTATGGGCTTCACCTCAAAGCTAATGGCTTCACTCTCAAAGCTTACTCGCTTTACCAGAAAGCTACTCACTTCACCGTCAAAGCTCCTGGCCTTCACCCCCTCCCCCAAAGCTAGACTGGCTGCACCCTCAAAGCTGAGGCCTAGAACCGTTGCAGGAGGAAGCAGGAGGTTGAACAAGCTATACTATACATGGGGAAAAGAACGATATATCTCGGGCTAAAGAAAAGCCACACTACTATAGATATAAAGAGGACAGATGTTTTAGAGGATGGGGAAAGAAGGTAGGTATAAAGGCCTGTATAAAGGACAATGACGCATAGGGGCAGATATCTGACCGTGACACTGATCTCCCCTAGCTTCCATTGGGAGGCGGGCAGCTTCTTTGACAGGCGGACAAGGGAATGATGCCATCCGCCCCTTGATCTGGCATTTGCAGACAGTCTGTATTACAGACATCTGCATTTCAGACATTGGCATTGTAGACATTGGTATTGTAGAATGGGCATTGTAGACATCTGGTTGTGACATTGGTAGTGTAGACATCTGGCATTGTGACTTTCTGGCATTGTATGTAACATCTTGGTTTGTAGACATCTGGCATTGTAGACATTGGTATTGTAGGACATCTGGGCATTGTAGCCATTGGCATTGTAGACATCTGGCATTTGACATTCTGGTATGTTAGACATTGGCATTGTAGACATTGGATTGTAGGACATTGCATTGTTGACATCTGGCAATTGTAGAAAATCTGGCATTGTAGACCATCTGGTATGTAGACATTCTGGCATTACAAACATCTGGGGCATTATAAACATCTGGCATTGTAGACCTCTGAGCATTGTAGACCTCTGGCATTGTAGCAATTGGTATTGTAGTCATTCTAGTTTATAGACATCTGGCCATTATAAACATCTGGCATTGTAGCCCATCTGGGCCTTGTAGACATCTGGCATTGTAGACATCTTGGCATTACAACAACATCTGGCATTAAGACCATCTGGCATTATAGACATCTGGCATTTGTAGGGACATCTGGCATTACAGTATTGGATTGTAGGACATATTGCATTACAGGCATCTGGCATTGTAACATCGGGCATTGTAGACATCTGCATTGTAGAAAGCTACTCACTTCACCCTCAAAGCTAACTGGCTTCACCCTCAAAAAGCTACTGGCTTCACCCTCCTCAAAGCTACTCGCTTCACTTCAAATTGAGGCCAGGAAACTACGTGCAGGAGAAGGAAGGAGGAGAACCAAGATTTACATGGGAAAAGAACGAAAAATCCCGGGCCTAAAGGAAAAACGCACACTCTTATTGCTTCATAGAAATCAACAAAGGCTTTCGATTCTGGTCAGCAGGGATGCTCTTGAAGATCTTCCCCATGATTGGGATGTCCACCCAAACTTCTCAGCATCATCAGATACTTCACGAGACATGAAAAGGCACATCGTCTTTGAACGGCTCAACATCAGCTGATTCAACATACGGAGCGGAGTGAAAACAGGGTTGCGTCTGGCTCCACCTATTTGGAATCTTCTTTGCTGTGACGCGTGGAAACACGCATTTGGTCCTGCCGTTGAAGGTTTCTACCTCCGAACATGACAGACGGAAAGCCTCTTCAACCTCTCCACACTAAGAGCCAAGACTAAAGTCAAGCTGAGGTGCTTGCGTGGACTTCCTCTTTGCAGACGACGCAGCATAACCGCCCCCACTCGCTGAGGACCTACCAGCAGCTCATGACTCGCTTCAGCGATGCTGCCAGACTTCGGGCTTACCATTAGCTTGAAGAAAACACAGGTCATGGGGACAGGATGTTGACTCTCCCCTAGTCATCGCATCAATGACCATGAAACTGGATGTAAGGACAAGGTTCAAACAAACTCTTGTCCTTGGAAAAGAACCGGATGCACAGTATGTTCACGCTTGCTGAATTCAGAGACGTTAATGCGATGGCTCGGCCAGTCGTGCGCATGGATGACGGACGGATCCCTAAAGACCTCCTCTATGAGTAGTGTGCAGGGAAAACGTATCAACAGGCAGACCAAAGCTGCGATTCAAAGAGTGTTGCAAGCGGGACATAAATGGCCCCTTGAACTTCGACCAGAACAACATGGGATGCAACAGCACTCGTACGGTCAGCCTGGAGACAGATGTGCAGAAAGGTTCTCTCAAGTTCGAAGAGACACTCGCTCAGCAGGACGGGGAAAAGAGAATGAGAAGAAGAAGGCTGCAGCCCAGGCAGACAGACCAGGTCAGAGACTTCATCTGTGCCCTCTGTCACAGGGGACTGTCAATCCGCGTCGGACTGGCCAGCCCACACCGGCGCTGTCCAGATTAGAAACCTAGAGCGCAACTCCTAGTCTTCAGAGACTGAAGGATGCCTACTACCCAACTAGGCATTGGTAGACATCTGGCATTGTAGACATCTGGCATTGTAGACATCTGGCATTTATAGACATTGACATTACAGCCATCAGACCATAGTCGCCCACCCAAGCCCATGAATTCATAGAAAAAAGTACATCTTATCTATCGCCAGATCTTGTTTAATTTTGATGTATCCCGCAATAAACTTATGGTTGAGGCTGGCGAAATTTGGGACTTCTACTGAAACGAAGCTAATGTCTTCAATGAAAGACAATAACCGGCTGGGAACTTATTGAAACGTTATTGGTAAATATTACCGCTTTCTGGGAGATGTCTTTTTGCCCACTCGTGTGAATCACACTCTACCCCCCCGGTGGATATTCTCTAAAAATGAGGTTTGGCCCCAGGGTCCGATGAACATTATGTGGCGTTTGTGTGTGCCGTTTTGCTTCGGGTGAGTGCCGTGAGAGGAGAGCGAGAGAGAGAGAAGAGAGAGAGGGAGGAGGAGGAGAGAGAGAGAGAGAGAGAGAGAGAGTGAGAGAGATGGATGGTGTGAACGATGTATGATTAAGGTTTTCACGGGTTTAATGGGTGCGCTTTAAACCAAACACAACGTGCGTTGAAACTGAATGCTGATGACATGGCGCGATGCCAGCGGAGAGTGCTGTCAGAACCTGGTACCTGGGCCCCCCCCCCCCCCCCCCCCACTTCCAACACATACTTTATGGTTTTCCCATTTCAATTATACTAGGTCCAAAGTGACCGTACAGCAACAATGATATGTAACAGGTATTGACAGAGCTTCATGACATGTTAATCTGGAACAGCCGACGTTAGTAAAGGAAGACCCAATTGATCAAGAGTGCAAATCATTCTCCTTCATTTTTGAAAACAAAACCAAACAAATCTGATCAAGAGTGCAAACCTTTCTCCTTATTTTTGAAAACAACAACAAACCAAATCTGATTCAATGAGTGCAAAATTCTCTTAATTTTTGAAAAACACACAACAAACCAAATCTGTTCAGAGTGCAAATATTCTCCCTTAATTTTTGAATTTGAAACACATCAACAAACCAAATCTGGGTTCAAGAGTGCAAACCCATTCTCTTACTTTTTGAGAACAAGACAACAAACCAAATCTGATCAAGAGTGCAAACCATTCTCCGTAATTTTTGAAAACAACAACAAACCAAATCTGATCAAGAGTGGCAAACCATTTTCTTAATTTTTGAAAAGATACACAAACCAAAATTGATCAAAGAGTGCAAACCTTTCCTTAGTTTTTGAAAACTAACAACAACCAAAATCTGATCACGAGTGCTAACATTCTCCTTAACTTTTGAAAACAACAACAAACCCAATCTGATCAAGAGTTGCAATCCTTCTCCTTAATTTTGAAACAACCATCCAACCAAATCTGATCAAGAGTGCAAATTCATTCTCCTTCCAATATGCACCACCCCCCCCCCCCCCAATTGATCAAGAGTGCAAATCATTCTCTAATTTTTGAAACAACAACAACACAAAATCTGATCAAGGAGTGCAAACCATTCTCCCATAAATTTTTGAACCACCCCCCCCCCTCGATCAAGAGTGAATCATTCTCCTTCATTTTTGAAAACAACAACAAACCCAATCTGATCAAGCGGTGCAAATCATTCTCCTTAATTTTTGAAAACAACAACAAACCCAAATCTGGATCAGAGTGCAAATCATTCTCCTTATTTTTGCCCCCCCCCCCCAAAACAAAGCAAATCTGATCAAGAGTTGCAATTCATTCTCCTTAATTTTTGAAAACAACAACCAAACCAATCTGATCAGAGTGCCCAAACCATTTTCCTTAATTTTTGAAAAAACAACAAACCAAATCTGATAAGAGTGATAAACCATTCTCCCTTAATTTTTTGAAAACATAAACAAACCAAATCTGATCAAGAGTGCAATCATTCTCACTTAATTTTTGAAAACTACAACAAACAAATTGATCATGTGTGCAAATCATTCTCCTTAATTTTTGAAAACTAACATCAAACCCAATCTGATCAAGAGTTTGCAAATCATTCTCCTTAATTTTTGAAATACAACAACAAACCAAATCTGATCCAAGAGTTACAATCATTCTTCCTTAGTTTTTTGAAAACAACAACCAACCAATATCTGATCAGTGTGCAAATCAGTCTCCTTTATTTTGAAAACAAACAACAAACCAAATCTGATCAAGAGTGCCAAATCATTCTCCTTACTTTTGAAAACAACAACAAACCAAATCTGATCAAGAGTTGCAAATCATTTCTCCTTATTTTTTGAAAAACAACAACAAATCTATCAAGAGTGCAAATATTCTCCTTAATTTTGAAAACTAACAACAAACCAAAATCTGATCAAGAGTTGCAAATCTTTTCTTAATTTTTGAAAACACAAACCAAATCTGAATCAAGAGTTGCAAGCCATTTCCTTAATTTTTTGAAAAACAACAACAACCAAATCTGATCCAAGAGTGCAACCATTCTCCTTAATTTTTGAAAACAACAAAAACCAAATTGATCAAGAGTGCAACCATTCTCCTTAATTTTGAAATCAACAACAAACCAAATCTGATCAGAGTGCCCAAACCATTCTCCTTATTTCTTGAAAACAACAACAAACCAAATTTGATCAGAGTGCAAAATCATTCCCTTAATTTTGGTGAAACAACAACAAACCAATTTGATAAGAGTGCAAATCATTCTCCTTAATTTTTGAAAACAACAACAAACCCAATCTGATCAAGAGTGCAAAATCATTCTCCTTTATGTTTTGAAAAACAACAACAAACCAAATCTGATTAAAGTGTGCAATTCCATTCTCCTTAATTTTTTGAAAAACAACAAACAAACCAACTTGCTCCCCCCGAGTGCTAAATCATTCTCCTTAATTTTTGAAAACACACTAACAAATCTGATTCAAGAGTTCGCAAATAATTCTCCTTAATTTTTGAAAACACCAACAAACCAAATTGATCAAAGTGGTGCAATCATTCTCCTTAATTTTTTGAAACAAAACAAAACCAAATCTGATCAAGGAGTGCAAACCATTATCCTTATTTTTGAAAACTAAACAACAAACCATATCCCGGATCAAGAGTGCAACCATTCTCTTCATTTTTGAAAACACAAAACTAAACCAAATCTTATTCAAGAGTGCAAATCATTCTCCTTAATTTTTGAAAACATCAACAAACAAATCTGATCCCCCCCCAGAGTGACCCCCTTCTCTTAATTTTTGAAAACAACAACAAACCCAATCTGATCAAGAGTGCAAACCATTCTCCTAATTTTTGAAAACAACAACAACCAAATTGATCAAGAGTGTGCAAACCATTTCTCCTTAATTTTTGAAGAACAACAACAACCAAATCTGATCAAGAGTGCAAATCATTCTCCTTAATTTTTGAAAACAACAACAAACCAATCTGATCAAGAGTGCAATCAATTCTCCTTAATATTTGAAAACACAACAACAAAAAACCCCCCCCCCCCAACAAAAAAAAAACACAACTGGATCAAGAGTACAAATCATTCTCTTAATTTTTGAAAAACAACAACAACCTAAATCTGATCAAGGAGTGCAAATCTTTCTCCTTAATTTTTGAAAACAACAACAAACCAAATTGATCAAGCGTGCAATCATTCTCCTTATTTTGAAAACATCAACAACCAAATCTGATCAAGAGTGCAAATCCATTCTCCTTAATTTTTGAAAAACAACAAAACCAATCTGATCAAGAGTGCAAATATTCTCCTTAAATTTTGAAAACAAACACACAAACCAAATCTGATCAAGAGTGAAATCATTCTCCTTAATTTTTTGAAAAACAACCCACCAAACTAATCTGATCAAGAGTGCAAATACCATTCTCCTTAATTTTGGAAAAACAACACCAAACCCCCACAATCTGATCAAGAGTGCAAACCATTCTCCTCATATTTTAGAAAACAACATCAAACCAAATCTGATCAAGTGAGTGCCAAACCATTTCCTTAATTTTTTGAAAACAACAAACAAAACAAATTGATCATGAGTGCAAACATTCTCCTTAACTTTGAAAACAACAAGACAACCCCCATCTGATCAAGAGTGCAAACATTCTCCTTAATTTCTGCCCCCCCCCCCCAAAATTGATCAAGAGTGCAATTCGTCTTTCCTTAATTTTTGAAAACAACCAACCCAAACCCAAATCTGATCAAGAGTGCAAATCATTCTCCTTAATTTTTGAAAACAATCAACAATCCAAATATGATCAAGGAGTGCAAAACATTCTCCTTAATTTTTGAAAAACAACAACAAAACCAAATCTGATCAATGAGTTGCAAATCATTCTCCTTAATTTTTTGAAAAAACAACAATCAAACCAAATCTGATCAAGAGTGCAAATCATTCTCCTTAATTTTGAAAACAACAACAAAACCAAAATCTGATCAAGAGTGCAAATCATTCTCCTAAATTTTTGAAAACAACAACAAACCAAATCTGATCAAGAGTGCAAATCTTCTCTTAATTTTTGAAAACAAC
>CM031606.1:8326481-8346481 GCA_018398815.1 Conus ventricosus
ATGAGTGCAAATAATTCTCCTTAATTTTTGAAAACAACACAACCAATTCTGATCAAGAGTGCAACTCATTCTCCTTATTTTTGAAACAACAACAAACCAAATTGATCAAGAGTGCAAACATTCTCCTTTATTTGTGATACAACAACAAACCAAATCTGATCAAGAGTGCTAATCATTCTCCTTAATTTTTGAAAACAACAAACAAACCAAATCTGATTCAAGAGTGGCAAATCATTCTCCTTAATTTTTGATGGAACACAACAACAAACCAATGGATCAAGAGTGCAAATCATTCTCCGTCTACCTCCAACCCACAAACAAATCTGATCAAGATTTGCAACTCATTCTCCTTAATTTTTGAAAACATCAACAACCAAAGCTGATCAAAGAGTTGCACACCATTCTCATTAATTTTTGAAAAACAACACAAACCCAAATTGTTCAAGAAGTGATACCATTTCTCCTTAATTTTTGAAAACCAACCACAAACCCAATCTGATCTAGAGTGCAAATATTCTCCTTACTTTTGGAAATAAACAACAAACCAAATCTGATCAAGAGTGGCAATCATTCTCTTTAATTTTTGAAAACAACAACAAACCCAATCTGAACAAGAGGCAAATCATTC
This sequence comes from Conus ventricosus, assembly GCA_018398815.1. Lineage (NCBI taxonomy): Eukaryota > Metazoa > Mollusca > Gastropoda > Neogastropoda > Conidae > Conus > Conus ventricosus. The sequence continues at coordinate 8,327,110 of CM031606.1, forward strand.
TCCTTAATTTTTGAAAACAACAACAAACCCAAATCTGATCAAGAGTACAAATCATTCTTCAATTTGAAAACAACAACAAACCAAATCTGATCAAGAGGCAAATCATTCTCCTTAATTTTTGACAACAACAACAAACAAATTCTGATCAAGAGTGCAATCATTTCCCTTCCATTTTTATGCCCACCAACCCACCCAAACCACACTGATCAAGAGTGCAAAATCATTCTCCTTTAATTTTTGAAAATACAACAAACCAAATCTGATAAAGAGTGCAAATCATTCTCCGTAATTTTTGAAAACAACAAACCAATCTGATCAAGAGATGCAAATCTTCTCCTTTATTTTTGAAAACACACAACAAACCAAATCTGATCAAGAGTGCAAACCATTCTCCTTAATTTTGAAAACAACAACAAACAAATCTGATCAAGAGTGCAAATCATTCTCCTTATTTTTGAAAAACAACAACAAAACAAATCTGAATCAAGAGTGCAAATCTTATCCTTAATTTTTGGAAAACAACAACAACCCAATCTGATCAAGAGTGCAAATCATTTCCTTAATTTTTGAAAACAACCCCCCCCCCCCCCCCCCCCCCCACACACTTGATCAAGAGTGCAAACCATTTCTTTCATTTTGACAACACAACCAAAACAACTCTGATAAGCGTGCAACATTCTCCTTAATTTTTGAAAAAACAACACACAAACCAAATCTGATCAATAGTGAAACCATTCTCCTTAATTTTTGAAAAACTACAACAAACCAAATCTGATCAAGAGTGCCCAACTCATTCTCCTAATTTTTGAAAACAAGCAACAAACCAAATCTGAATCAAGAGTGCAACTCCATTCTCCTTAATTTTTGAAAACAAACAACAAAACCCAATCTGATCAAGAGTGGCAAATCATTCTCCTTTAATTTTTGAAAACAACAACAAACCAAAATCTGGATCAAGAGTACAATCATTCTCCTTAATTTGAAAACACAAACAAACCCAAATCTGATCAAGAGTGCAATCATTTCAACAAAAATCCCAACAAACAACAAACCTAATCTGTATCAAAGAGTGCAAACATTCTCTTAATTTTGAAAACAACAACAAACCAATCTGGATCAAGTGCAAAAACATTCTCTTAATTTTTGAAAAACAACAACAAAACCATAATCTGATCAAAGTGACAATCATTCTCTATTTTTGAAAACTACAACAAAACCAAATCTGATCATGAGTGCAAATCCATTTCTCCTTAATTTTTGTAAACAACAAACAAACCAAATCTGTCAAGAGTGCAACCATTCTCCTTAAATTTTTGAAAACAACAACAAACCCAATCTGATCAAGAGTGCAAATCATTCTCCTTCATTTTGAAAACAACAACAACCAAATCTGTCAAGAGTGCAAATCTTCTCCTTAAATTTTGAAAACTACAACAAACCAAACTCTGATCAAGAGGGCAATCATTTCTCCTTAATTTTTGAAAACAACTAAACAAACCCAAATCTGATCATGAGCTGCAAAATCATTCCCTTTAATTTTTGAAAACAACAACAAAAACCAAATCTGATCAAGAGTGCAACCATTCTCCTTAATTTTTGAATCAACATTAAACAAACCAAATTGATCATGGAGTGTATAACCATTCTCTTAATTTTTGAAATCAACAACAAACCAAATTGATCATGAGTGAAATCATTCTCTTTATTTTGAAAAAAAAAACAACACAAACCAAAATCTGATCAAGAGGCAAAATCATTCTCCGTAATTTTGAAAACAACATCAAACCCAATCTGATTCAAGAGTTGCAAATCATGCTCCTTAATTTTTGAAAACAACAACTAACCTAATCTGATCAAGGAGTACAAATCACTTCCTTAATTTTTGAAAACAACATAACAACCAAAAATTGATCAAGTGTGCAAATCATTCTCCTTAATTTTGAAAACAACAACAAACCAAATTTGATCAAGAGTGCAAATATTCTCCTTAATTTTTGGAAAAAACAAACAAAACCAAATCTGATAGAGTGCAACTCATTCTCCTTACTTTTTGAAAACTAAACAACAAACAAATCTGATCAGCAGTCAAAAATCATTCTCCTTAATTTTTGGAAAAAACAACAACAACCAAATTGATCAGGAGTTGCAACCATTCTCCTTAATTTTTGAAAACAACAACAAACCAATCTGATCAAGAGTGCAAACCATTCTCCTTAATTTTGAAAACAACAACGACCAAATTCTGATCAGAGTGCAAACCATTCTCCTTAATTTTTGGAAAAACAACACAAACCAAATTGATCAAGAGTGCAAAATCCATTCTCCTTAATTTTTGAAAAACACAAACAAATCTGATCAAGGAGTGGAAACCATTTCCTTAATTTTTGAAAACAACAACAAACAAATCTGATCAAGAGTGAACACCCCCCTTCCCTCTTAATTTTTGAAAACAACAACAAACAAATTGATCAAGAGAGCAAAATCATTTCTCCTTAATTTTTGAAAACAACCAACAAAACCATATGATCAAGAGTGCAAATTCATTCTCTTAATTTTTGGAAAACAACAACCAAACCCAATCTGATCAAGAGTGCAAATCATTCTCCTTATTTTTTGAAAACAACAAACAAACAAAATTGATCAAGAGTGCAAATCATGCTCCTTAATTTTTGGCAAACAACCCACAAACCAAATCTGATCAGAGTGCAAATCTTCTCCTTAATTTTGGAAAACAACAAAGACAAACCAAATCTGTCAAGAAGTGCAAATCATTCTCCTTTATTTTTGAAACATCAACAAACCAACTGATCAAGAGTGCAAATCATTCTCCTTAATTTTTGAAACACAACAACAAACCAAATACTGATCAAGAGTGCTAATCATTCTCTTATTTTTGGAAAACAACACAAACCAAATTCTGATCAAGAGTGCAAAATCATTCTCTTAATTTTTGAAAACAACAACAAACCAAATCTGATCAAGAGTGCAAAACCATTCTCCTTAATTTTGAAAACAACAACAAACAAATCTGGATCAAGAGTGCAAACCATTCTCCTTAATTTTGGAAAACAACAACAACCAATCTGATAAGAGTGCAAACCATTCTCCTTAATTTTTGAAAACTAACAACCCAAAACCAAATCTGATCAAGAGTGCAAAACCATTCGCCTTAACTTTTGAAATCAACAACAAACCCCAATTCTGATCAGAGTGCAATCATTCCTTAATTTTTTGAAAAAACAAACAACAAATCTGATCACGAGTGGCAAATCTTCTCCTTAATTTTTGAAAAACGACAAACAAACAAATCTGATCAAGCGTGCAAATCATTCTCCTTAATTTTTGGGAAAACACACCCCCAACACCCCAAATCTGATCACGAGTGCAAAACCATTTCCTTAATTTTTGAAAACAACAACAAACAAATCTGATCAAGAGTGCAAATCTTCTCCTTAATTTTTGAAAACAACATACAAACCAAAATCTGATCAAGAGTGCAAATCTTTCTCTTAATTTTTGAAAACAACAAAAAACAACATCTGATCTAAGAGGTGCACATCATTCTCCTTTATTTTGAAAAACAACAACAAACCAAATCTGATCAGAGTGCCAAATTCATTCTCCATAATTTTTGAAAACAACAAACAAACCAATCTGATCAAGAGTGCCAAACCATTCTCCTTAATTTTTTGAAAAACAACACAAACCTATCTGATCAAGATTGATAACCATTCTCCCTGATTTTTTGGAATCAAACACCACAAACCATATTGATCAAGAGTGCAAATCATTCTCCTTAATTTTGGAGGAAACAACACAAACCAAATCTGATCAAGAGTGCAAAAATCATTCTCCTTTTAATTTTTGAAAACAACAACAAACCCAATCGATCAAGAAGTGCAAATTCTTTTCTTAATTTTGAAACCCACCAACAAACCAAATCTGATCAGAGTACAAATCATTCTCCTTAATTTTTGGAAACAACAACAAACCAAATCTGATCATGAGGGCAAATCATTCGCCTCTAATTTTTGGAAAAAACAACAACAAACCAAATTGTCAAGAGTGCAAATCATTCTCCTTAATTTTTGAATACAACAATCAATACCAACAATCTGATCAAGTGTGCAAATCATTCTCCTTAATTTTGAAAACAACAACAACCAAATCTGATCAAGTGTGCAAATCATTCTCCTTAATTTTTGGAAAAACAAAAAACAAACCAAATCTGATCACGAGGGCAATCCATTCTCCTTAATTTTTGAAAACAACAACAAACAAATTGATCCAGAGTGACACCCCATTAAGTTAATTTTTGAAAACAACCAAACAAACCATCTCTGAAAGAGTGCAAACCATTCTCCTTAATTTTGAAAACAACAACAAACAAATTGATCCGCGAGCCCCCCAAACCATTCTCCTTAATTTATGAAAACAACAACAAACAAATCTGATCAAGAGTGCAAAACCATTCTCCTTAATTTATGAAAACAACAACAAACCAAATTGATCAGGTGCAAAATCTTCTCCTTAATTTTGGAAAACAAACAAACAAACCCAATTGATCAAGGAGTGCAAATTCATTCGCCTTAATTTTTGAAAAAACAACAACAACCAAATACTGATCAAGAGTGCAACTCATTACCTAATTTTTTGTAAAACACAAAAACCAAATCTCCCCCGATCAGAGTATGCAAACCATTCTCCTTAATTTTTGAAAAACAACATCAAACCCAATCTGTTCAAGAGTGCAACCCCCTTTCTTTCAACTTTTTGAAAACAAACACAAACCCAATCTGATCAAAGAGTGCAAACCATTCTCCTTAATTTTTTGAAAAAACAACAAACAAATCTGATCAAGAGTGCAAATCATTTCTCCTTAATTTTGAAAACACAACAAAACCCAATCTGATCCAAGAGTGCAAATCATTCTCCTTAATTTTTGAAAACAACAACAAACCAAATCTGATCAGAGTGCATAACATCTCCTTAATTTTTGAAAACAACAAACAACAAATCTGATCAAGCGTGCAAATCATTCGCTTAATTTTTGAAAACAACAAACAACCAAATCTGTCAAGAGTGCAAATCATTCTCCTTAATTTTTGAAAAAACAACAAACAAATTGATCATGGCTGGCAATCATTCTCCTTAATTTTTTGAAAATACAACAACAAACCAAATCTGATCAAGAGTGCAAATAATTCTCCTTAATTTTTGAAAACAACAACAAACCAATATCTGATCAATGAGTGCAAATTCATTTCCTAATTTTTTAAAACAACAACAAACCAAATCTGATCCGCGTGCCCCCATTCTCCTTTAATTTTGAAAACAACAACAAACCAATCTGATCCGAGTGCAAGAACAATCTCTTAATTTTTGAAAACAACAACAAACCAATTGATCAAGAGTGCAAAACCATTCCCTTAACTTTTTGAAAACAACCCCCCACACAAATTGATCAAGAGTGCAAACCATTCTCATAACTTTTGAATTCACAACAAACCCAATCTGATTAAGAGTGCAAATCATTCTCCTTAATTTTTGAAAAATCAACACAAACCAAAAGCATGATCAAGAGTGCAAATCATTCTCCTTATTTTGAAAAACAACAACAAACCAATCGTGATCAAGTGTGCAATCATTTTCCTCTTAATTTTGAAAACACAACAAACAAATCTGATCAGAGTGCAACACCATTCTCTTAATTTTGAACAACAACAAACAAATTGATCAAGAGTGCAACATCATTCTCCTTAATTTTTGAAAAAAACAACAACAAACCAAATCTGATCAAGAGTGCCCAAATCATTCTCCTTAATTTTTGGAAAACAAACAACAAACCAAATTGATCAGGAGTGTGCAAAATCATTCTCCTTAATTTTTGGAAACAACAACAACCTACTCTGATCAAGAGTGCAAAATCATTCTCCTTAATTTTTGAAAACAACAACAAACCAAATCTGATCAAAGAGTGCAACCATTTCTCCTTAATTTTTGAAAACAACAACAAAACAAATCTGATCAAAGAGTGATAACCATTCTCTTAATTTTTTGAAAACAACAACAAACCAACCTATGTCCCTGCTAGTGCAGAAATCATTCTCCTAATTTTGAAAACAACAACAAACCAAATTGATCAAGAGTGAAAATCATTCTCCTTAATTTTTGATACAACAACAAACCCAATCTGATCAGAGTGCAAATCATTCTCCTTAATTTTTGAAAACAACAATGAAACCAAATCTGATCAAGAGTACAAATCATTATCCTTAAATTTTTGAAAACAACAAAACCAAACCAAATCTGATCAGAGTGCAAATCATTCTCCTTAATTTTTGAAAACAACAACAAACAAATTGATCAAGAGTGCAAATATTCTCCTTAATTTTTGAAAACATCAACAAGAACCAAATCTGATCAAGAGTTGCAAATCATTCTCCTTAATTTTTGAAAACAACAAAACATCCAATTGATCAAGAGTGCAAATCATTCTTCCTTAATTTGAAAACAACAACAAACCAAATCTGATCACGAGTGCAAATCATTCTCTTAATTTTTTGAAAACAACAACAAAACAAATTGGTCAAGTGTGGCAAACCATTCTCCTAATTTTGAAAACAACAACAAACAAATCTGATCAGAGTGCAAACATCTCCTTAATTTTTGAAAGACAACAAACAAACCAAATTGATCAAGAGTGCAAACCATTCTCCTTAATTTTTGGAAAACAACAAACAAACCAAATCTGATCAAGAGTGCAAACCATTCTCCTTAATTTTTGGAAACAAACAACAAACAAAACTGATCAAGAGTGCAAATCATTCTCTTAATTTTTGAAAACAAAACAAACCAATTGATCCAAGAGTGCAAATTCTTCTCCTTAATTTTTGAAAAACAACATAACAATTGATCAGAGTGCAAATCATTTTCCTTAATTGTGAAAACAACATACAAATCCAAATGGATCAAGAGTGCAAATATTCTCCTTAATTTTTTGAAACAACCACAAACCAAATCTGACAAGATGTGCAATCATTCTCCTTATTTTGAAAACAACAACAAACATATCTGATCAAGTGTTGCCAAAAATCATTTCTCCCTTACTTTTTTGAAAAAACAACAACAAACCAAATCTGATCAAGAGTGCAAATCATTCTCCTGAATTTTTGAATCAACAAACAAACCAATTGATCAAGAGTGCAAATATTTCTCCTTAATTTTGAAACAACGACAAACCAAATTCTGGATCAAGAGTGCAAATCATTCTCCTTAATTTTTGAAAACCAACAAACAAAACCAAATCTGAGCAAAGAGTGCAAACCATTCTCCTTAATTTTTGAAAACAACACAACCAAATCGATCAAGGTGCAAACCATTCTCTTAATTTTTTGGAAAACAACAACAAACCAACATCTGATCAAAGATTGCAAACTTCTCCTTAATTTTTGAAAACAAAAAAACAAATCTGAATCAAGAGAGCAAACCCATTATCCTTAACTTTTGAAAACAACACAAACCCAATTGATCAAGAGTGCAATCATTCTCCTTAATTTTGAAAACAAAACAGTAACAAATCTGATCTCATGGAGTTGGCAAATCATTCTCTTAATTTTTGAAAACAACATCAACCAATCTGTCAAGAGTGCAAAATCATTCTCTTAATTTTTGAAAACAACACCACCACCCTTGATCAAGAGTGCAAACCATTCTCCTTAATTTTGGAAAACAACAACAATCCAAATCTGATCAAGAGTGCAAAATCATTCTCCTTTTATGTTGGAAAACAACAACAAACAAATTGGATCAAGAGTGAACAATCATTTCCTTAATTTTTGAAACAACAACAAACCAATCTGACAAGAGTGCAACTCATTTCTCCTTAATTTTTGAAAACAACAACAAACCCAAATCTGATCAAGAGTGCAAATCTCTCCTTATTTTTGCCCACACAACAACAAACAATCTGATCAAGAGTGCAAACATTCCCTTAATTTTTGAAAACAACAACAAAACCAAATTGATTCAAGAGTGATAACCATTCTCCCTTATTTTGAACAAGAACAAACCAAAAATCTGATTCAGATGTGGCAAATCATTCTCCTTAATTTTTGAAAACAACAACAAACCAAATTGTTCAAGCGTGGCAAATCATTCTCCTAAATTTTTGAAAAACAACAAACAAACCCAATTGATCCAAGAGTGCAAATCAGTCTCCTTAATTTGAAAACAACAACCAACCAAATCTGATCAAGAGTACAAATCATTCTCTAATTTTTGAAACAACAACCAAACAAATCTGTTCAAGAGTTGCAAATCATTCTCTTAATTTTGAAAACAACAACAAACCAAATTGATCAAGGTGCAAAACCTTCTCCTTAATTTTGAAAACAAAACAAACAAATCTGATAAGAGTGCAAATCATTCTCCTTATGTTCGAAATACAACAAACAAACAAATCTGATCAAGAGTGAAATCATTTCTCCTTAATTTTTGAAACAACAACAAACCAAATCTGATCAAGAGTGCATAATCAGTTCTCCTTAATTTTTGGAAAACAAAACAAACCAAATCTGATCAAGAGTTGCAAACCATTCACCTTAATTTTTGAAAAACAACACCAACCAAATCTGAATTCAGAGTGCAAATCATTCTCCTTAATTTTTGAAAACAACAAACAAACCAAATTGATCAAGAGTGCAATCATTCTCCTTAATTTTTGAAAACAACAAAAACCAAATTGATCAAGGTGCAAATATTCTCCTTAATTTTTGAACACACCCACAACCAACTCTGATCAAGAGTGCAAATCATTCTCTAATTTTTGAAAACAACAACCAACCAATCTGTTCAAGAGTGCAAACATTTCTTAATTTTTGAAAACAATCAAACAATCAAATTGATCAAGAGTGATAACCTTTCTCTTATTTTTGAATACAACAACAAAACAAAATCTGATCAAGAGTTGCAAATCATTCTCCTTATTTTTGAAAACAACAACAAACAAATTGATCAAGAGTTGCAAATCATTCCTCTTAATTTTTGAAAAACAACAACAAACCCATCTGATCAATGAGTGCAAATCATTCTCATTAATTTTTTAAAACAACAACAACCAAATCTGATCAAGAGTACAAATTCATTCTCCATAATTTGGGAAACACCAACAAAACCAAATCTGATCAAGAGTGCAAATCATTCTCCTTAATTTTGAAAACAAACTACAAACCAAATCTGATTCAAGAGTGCAAATCATTCTCCTTAATTTTTGAATAACAACACCCCCCCCCAACCCAAATCTGATCAAGAGTGCAAATCATTCTCCTTAATTTTTGAAAACAACAAAAAATACAAATATGATCAAGAGGGCAACTCATTCTCCTTAATTTTTGAAAACAACAACAAACCAAAATCTGATCAAGAGTGCAAAATCATTCTCCTTAATTTTTGAAACAAACAACAAACAAATCTGGACAAGAGTGCAACCATTCTCCCTTAATTTTTGAAAACAACAACAACCAAATCTGATCAAGAGTGCAATCCATTTCCTCCCCCTAATTTTTGAAAACAACATAACCCAAATCTTGGATCAGAGATGCAAACCTTCTCCTTAATTTTGAAAACAACAACAACCAATCTGATCAAGAGTGTTGCCAAACCATTCTCCTTAATTTTGAAACAACCAACAAACCAAATCTGTTCAAGAAGTGCAAATCATTCTCTTAAATTTGAAAACCACAACAAACCAATCTGATCCGAGTGCAAATCATTTCTTAATTTTGAAAACAACAACAAACCCAACTCTGATCAAGAGTGCAAATCATTCTCTTAATTTTTGAAAACCACAACCAAACAAATTGCTCAAGAGTGCAAATCATTCTCCTAATTTTGAAACACAACAAACCAAAATCTGATCTAAGAGTGCAAAGCATTCTCCTTGATTTTTGAAAAACAACAAACAAACCAAATCTGATCAAGAGTGCAAATCCTTCTCCTTATTTTTGAAAAACAAACAACAAACCAAATCTGATAAGAGTGCAAATCATTCTCCTTTAATTTTGAAAACACCACCCCACCCCATCTGATCAAGAGTGCAAATCATTCTCCTTAATTTTTGAAAACAACACAAACCAAATCTTTTCAAAGGAGCAAATCATTTCCTTAATTTTTGAAAACAACAACAAACCAATCGATCAAGAGTGCAAAACATTCTCCTTAATTTTTGAAAACACCAAACACACCAAATCTGGATCAAGAGTTGCAAACAATTCTCCTTAATTTTGAAAAACACAAAAACCAAATCTGATCCAGAGGTGCAAATCATTCTCCTTAATTTTTGAAAAACAACAACAAACAAATTGATCAGACCGTGCAAAAACCATTCTCTTAATTTTTGAAAACAAACAACATAAACCAAATCTGAAATCATGAGTGATAACATTCTCTTTAATTTTGAAAACAATAAAACAAACCAAATTGATCAAGAGTGCAATATTCTCTTAATTTTTGGAAAACAACCACAAACCAAATCTAATCAAGGGTGCAAATCATTCTCCTTAATTTTTGAAAACAACAAACAAACCAATCGTGATAAGAGTGCAAACATCTCTCTAATTTTTGAAACACAACCAACCAAAGCTGATCAGAGTACAAAATATTCTCCTTTAATTTGAAAAACACAACAAACCAAAATCTGATCAAGAGTAGCAAATCATTCTCCTTAATTTTTGAAAACACCAAACAACCAAAATTGAGAAAGAGTGCAAATATTCTCCTTTAAATTTTGAAAAACAACAACAAACCAAATCTGATCAAGAGTGAAATCAATTCTCTTAATTTTTTGAAACAACAACAAACCAAATCTGATCTCAAGTGTGCAAAATCATTTCCTTAATTTTTGAAAACAACAAACAAACCAAATCGATCAAGAGTGCAAATCATTCTCTTAATTTTTTGAAAACAACCACAAACCAAATTGATCAAGAGTGAACATCATTCCTTATTTTTGAAAAACAACAACAAACAAAATCTGATCATGAGTACAATCATTCTCCTTAATTTTTGAAAACACCCCCCCCCCTGATCAAGAGTTGCCAAATCATTCTCCTTAATTTTTGAAAACAACAACAATACCAATTGATAAGGTGCAAACCATTCTCTTAATTTTTGAAAACAACAACAAACAATCTGATCAAGAGTGCAAACCATTCCTCCTTAATTTTGAAAACAACAACAAACATATCTGATCAAGAGTGCAAACCATTCTCTGAATTTTTGAAAACAACAACAAACCAAATCTGATGTTCAAGAGTGAAAACCATTCTCCTTTTTTTGTAAACAATACAACAACCAATCTGATCGAGAGTGCAAAATCATTCTCCTTTAATTTTTGAAAACAACAACAACCCAATCTGATCAAGAGTGTGCATTCATTCTCTTAATTTTTGAAAACAACAACAAAACCCAATCGGAATCACAGGTGCAAATCATTCTCCTTATTTTTGGAAAACAACACAAACCAAATTGATCAAGCGTGCAGATCATTCTCCTAATTTTTGAAAACAACAACAAAACAAATCTGGATCAAGAGATGCACAAATCATTTTCCATAGTTTTGAAAACAACAACAAACCAAATCTGATCAAGGTGAAATCATTCTCCTTTATTTTTGAAAACAACATCAAACAAATTGAATCAGAGTGCAAATCATTCTCCTTTAATTTTTGAAAACAACAACAAACCAATCTGATCAAGAGTGCAAACATTCTCCTTAATTTTGAAAACAACAACAAACCAAAATCTGATCAAGAGTTGCAAAACCATTTCTCCTAATTTTGAAATCCACAACAAACCAATTCTGCTCAAGGAGTGCAAATCCTTCTCCTTAATTTTTGAAAAACAACAACAAACAACTTGATCAAGAGTGCAAACCATTCGCCTTAATTTTTGAAAACACAAACAACCCAATTGGTCAAGAGTGCAAACCATTCTCTTATTTTTTGAAACAAAACAAACCAAATCTGATCAGACGTGCAAACCATTCTCCTTAATTTTTGAAAAACACAACAAACCAAATATGATCAAGAGTTGCAACCATTCTCCTTAATTTTTGAAACAACACAAACCAAATCTGTTCAGAGTGCAAACTTTCTCCTTAATTTTTGAAAACAACCTAACAAACCAAATCTGATCAAGAGTGCAAACCATTCTCCTTAATTTTTGAAACAACAAAAAACCAAACTCTGATTAAGAGTGCAAACCATTCTCCTTAATTTTTGAAAAACAACAACAAACCAAATCTGATCAAGAGTGCCAAACCATTCTCCTTAATTTGAAAACAACACAAACCAAATCTGATTCAAGAGTGCAAACCATTCTCCTTAATTTTTGAAAACAACACAAACAAATCTGATCAAGAAGTGCAAACCATTCTCCTAATTTTTGGAAAACAACAACAAAACAAATTGGATCAGAGAGAGTGCCAAATCATTTCCTTAATTTTTGAAAACAACAAACCAAACCAAATCTGATCAAGAGTGCAAATCATTCTCCTTAATTTTTGCCCCCCCCCCCCTCCCAAACCCAATCTGATCAAAGAGTCAAGAGTGCCAAACCATTCTCCTTTATTTTTGAAAACAACAACAAACCAAATCTGATCAAGAGTGCAAAACCATTCTCCTTTAATTTTTGAAAAAAACAAAAAACAAACCAATCTGATCAAGAGTGCCAACCATTCTCCTTTATTTATTTGAAAACAACAACAACCAAATTCTGATCAAGAGTTGCAAACCAATTCTCTTAATTTTTTGAAAACAACAACAACAACAAACTGTAGTGGATGCAACTGTGGCTTTCTTTTTTAAGGGGGGCGGGCAACTTAAGTTTAATAAATTATGAGAAGAGACACAAACTGTCGTATGGATGCAATGTGGCTTATTAAGGGGGCGGGCAAACTTAAGTTTAATAAATTAGAGAGTGACACAACTGTTAATGGATGCAAACTGGTGGCTTCATTTTAAGGGGCGGGCAACTTAAGTTTAATAAATTAGAGAGAGACACAACTGTATGGATGCAACTGTTGGCTTTCCTTTTACGGGGGCGGGCACTTAAGTTTAATAAATTAGAGAGAGACACAACTGTAATGGATGCAACTGTTGGCTTTCATTTTAAAGGGGGCGGGCAACTTAAGTTTAAAAAATTAGAGTGAGACACAACTGTTGTAATGGTGAACTGTTGGCTTTCTTTTTAAGGGGGGGGGCAACTTAAGTTTAATATAAATTTGAGAGAGACACTGATACATGACACAATTTAACTGTAATGGATGCAACTGTTGGCTTTCATTTTTAAGGGGCGGGCGAGCAACTTATGTTTAATAACTTAGAGAGAGGCACTGATACTGACACAATTTACTGTAATGGATGCAACTGTTGGCTTTCTTTTAAGGGCGCGGGCAACTTAAAATTTAATAAAATTAGAGAGCGACACTGATACTGCAACAATTTAACTGTAATGGATGAAATGTTGGTTTCAGTTTAAGGGGGAGGGCAACTTAGTTTATAAATTAGAGAGAGACACTGATACTGAACAATTTAACTGGTAATGGGATGCAACTGTTGGGGGGGTAAAGGGGGTAAAAAAAAATTTAAATATCCTGGGGGGGGCACTTAAGTTAATAAATTAGAGAGAGGAAGAGCACTGATACTGTCACAATTTACGGTAAATGGATGCAACTGTTGGCATTCATTTTAAGGGGGGGGCAACTTAAGTTTAATTAAATTAGAGAGAGACACTGATACTGGACACAATTTAACTGTAATGGATGCAACTGTTGGCTTTCTTTTAAGGGGGCGGGCAACATAAGTTTAATAAATTAGAGAGAGACATGATACTGACACCATTTAACTGTAATGGATTGCAAATGTTGGCTTTCATTTTAAGGGGGGGGCAACGTAAGTTTAATAATTAGAGGAGAGACCTGATACTGACACAATTAACCTGTACATGGATGCAACTGTTGGCTTTCATTTTAAGGGGGCGGGGCACTTAAGTTGATAAATTAGAGAGAGACACTGATACTGTCACCATTTAACTTAATGGATGCAACTGTTTGGCTTTCATTTAAGGGGGCGGGCAACTTAATGTTTAATAAATTAGAGAGAGACACTGATTACTGATACATTTTAACTGTAATGGATGCAAACTGTTGGCTTTCATTTTAAGGGGGCGGGCAACTTAAGTTAATAATTTAGAGAGAGACATGATACTGACACAATTCTAACTGTAATGGATGCAACTGTTGGCTGTCATTTTAAGGGGGGCGGGGCAACTAAGTTTAATAAATTAGAGAGAGACACTGATACGACACAATTTACTGTAATGGATGCAACTGTTGGGGGGGGGGGGGGACTTTCATTTTAAGGGGGGGAAACTTAAGTTTAAATAAATTAGAGCGAGACATGATACTGACACAATTTAACAGTAATGGATGCAACTGTTGGCTTTCTTTTAAGGGGGCGGGCAACTTAAGTTTAATAAATTAGAGAGGGACACTGATACTGAACAATTTAAACTGTAATGGATGCAACTGTTGGCTTTCATTTAAGGGGGCGGGAACTTAAGTTAATAATAGAGAGAGGACACTGAATATGACACAAATTTAACTGTATAATTGGATGCCAACTGTTGGCTTTTCATTTTAAGGGGGCGGCACTTAAGTTTAAATGAAATTAGAGGAGAGACACTGATACTGACACAATTTTATTGCCATTAGCAAAATGCCCTGTTAGCAAGGCGGTATGTCAAGCCATATCTAGCAAAACTACTGTGCCAAAAAGTACACAAATGCAAAAGACTTCACTTATGATGTTACAATCTCCATACTATAACTTACAAAAAAGATCAACGAAATCAAGCACCCATCCATCCACGCGACCTCTCCCCCCCCCCCCACCCCCACATCACACACGCACGGCGTGCGCACGCTCACACAATATACTATGACACGACTATTCAGGTTTCGTAAGTGATTATCACTAGTAAGGCACTTCTAAACAAGTGATTATCTTTTATTCATTATATTCGGTCATTCTCAGCGAGGTATAGCCAGCACCATGGGCTGAAGGTCAACGAGAGGGAAGACGCAGGTCATGAGGAAAAAATGCCACAAACAACAACCCATCACCGCGACGGCACAAACCACATGATGATGTTAGGAATTTGTATACCTGGGCAGCAAGATACCAAGACGGCGACTGCAACCAGGAGATCAAACGCCAGAATAGCAAAGCCACAGCCCCCCATAGCCAGTGCTTAGCCCATCTGGAGAATCCACCGTCCTCAGCATCCAACCGAAGATTCGACTCTTCAAGGAGCAATGTCCTCGGTCCTCCCCCCAGTCTGACCCCGGTGCTGGTATACGACGAGTGCCATTGAGAAAAAGCTGGAAAGTGTTCCAAACAAGTGTCTGACCGCATCCTCAGGATCTTTCTGGCCCGACTCATCTCAAACGAAGAATGAGGACTAGAACAGGAGGTCTCCACAATACAGGACACCATCCAGGCGCGTCGAGGAGATGGCTAGGGCATGTCTGTCGCATGCCCCCAGCTCACTCCCAGAACCGCCCTGCGCTGGACCCCCTAGGTTTAAAAGAAAATCGGGGGCGACCGAAGGATACCTGGCGCAGGACCAATAGAAAGGGAGCTGAAAGACAAAGGCCTGACTCTAAAAAACGGCCCCATGAGCAGCCGCAGACAGAGCCCGATGGAGATCTTTGCCATAGCTCAAGCACAGCAGGCACGGAGAGGACTGATGATGGTGGATGCATATTTTCTTTTTACGAAAAGCGAAGCTTCTTCGATATTACTTCGCAAATTCTATTATGGTGTTCTCGTTTCCACTTGATAAAAATCGCTATTAAATCTCTTCTTTGAGCACACAGATTCATAAAAAATGTTTACATCCTCTGCGGGATATTAGCATATGCGGGCAAATCAACACAAAAATGTACTTCATCTCAACTCTGTCTCTTTCTCTCACACCATTTGACAAGATCGGTTATTCGATTTCTCGAACCAGCTTTGGTTTGCGTTCAAACCAGCCTTCTGGTGCGAAATTTTGCTAAAACTATAATTGTTAGAGAGAGAGAGAGAGAGAGAGAGAGAGAGAGAGAGAAGCGTTCGGCCAAAGATTATATATATTTCTATTTAATATTATATAATTATTATATATATATTATATGTATAAACGATATTATATATATATTATATATTATATATATATATATACTATATATAGAGAAGAGAGAGAGAGAGAGGAGAGGACGAAGAGAGAGAGAGAGAGACGAGTGAGAGAGAGAGAAGAAGGTTGCGGGCAAAGCATTGAAGCAATGAAGTATAGGTGTGGTAATATCTCAATTAATAAGATTGTTGGGGTCTCCCAAAACACCCCACACACACACACACACACCACACACAACACACACACACCACAATGTCCACACCACACACACACACACACACACACACACACCACACACATAAACTCACACACACCCACACACCACACACACACACACAACCACACACAACACAATGTCACACACACACACACCCACATAACACACACACACACACACCCAACCCTTGACACACACACAACACCACACACACCCAACACACACACCACACCAACACACGCACGCACGCACGCACGCACGCACGCACGCACGCACGCACGCACGCAGCCACCACCACACACACACACACACACACTCACACAACACACGCATACACACACACAACACACAACACACAATGTCACCCATCCACCCACACACCACACACATCACACACACACAACACACACCCCCACCACCCCAACAACCACACCACAACCACAATGTCACAACACAACACACAATGTCACACACACACACCCACAATGTCACACACACACACACCCACAACACACACACACACACACACACAACACAAACAAATGTCACACACACACCCACCACACAACAACACAACCAACCCCACCACACACACAGCACAATGTCACACACACCACACCACAACACACACACACACACACAACACCCAAACACCATGTCACACACACACACACACACAACACACACACACACACAACATTGTCACACCACCCACAACACACACACACACACACACAACACACACACACCACACACAAATGTCACACACACCCACCACACACACACCAACACACACACACACCCACACACCACACACACAATGTCAACACACACACACACACACACACACACACACACACACCACAATTGTCCACACAACAACAACACACACACACACCCACCCCCACCCCCCACCACACCATGTCACACACACACACCCACCCCCCCCCCCACCCCACACACACACCAACACACCAATGTCACACACACAACACACCACACACCCACACACACACACACACACCCCACACACCACACACAATGTCACCCACACACACACACACACCACACACACCCACATACCCCACGGCACCAAGACTTCATCGGCAGTTTGCTCAGATCGATAAACACTATGTGACATTCGGCAGATCATAACACTATGAGACATTCGGCAGATCAATATCATATGTTAACATTCGGCGATCAATAACACTATGTGACATTCGGCAGATCAATAACATCTGTCCCCCCACCTCTTTTTCCCCCCCCCCCTGACATTCGGCAGATCAATAACACAATGTGGAATCGGCAGATCAATAACACTATGTGGGACATTTCGGCAGATCAATAACATATGTGAAATTAATGATGCAAACTGTTGCCTTTCATTTTAAGGGGGGGGCCAACTTAAGTTTAATAAATTAGAGAGAGACACAACTGTAATGGATGCAACTTTTGGGCTTTCATTTTAAGGGGCGGGAAACTTAATTTTTAATAATTAGAGAGAGACACTGAACTGAAAACAATTTAACTGTAATGGATGCAACTGTTGGCTTCATTTTAAGGGGGGCGGGCAACTTAAGTTTAATAAATTAGAGAGAGACACTGATACTGACACAATTTAACTGAAATGGATGCAACTGTTTGGCTTTCATTTTAAGGGGGCGGGCAACTTAAATTTAATAAATTAGAGAGAGACACTGATACTGACACAATTTAACTGTAATGGATGCAACTGTTGGCTTTCATTTAAGGGGGCGGAAACTTAAGTTTAATAAATTAGAGAGAGACACTGTAATGACACAATTTAACTGTAATGGATGCAACTGTTGGTTTTCATTTTAAGGGGGGGCAACTTAATTTAATAAATAGAGAGAGACACGAAACTGACACAATTAACTGTAATGGATGCAACTGTTGGCTTTCATTTTAAGGGGGCGGGCAACTTAAGTTTAATAAATTAGAGAGAGACACGATACTGACACAATTTAACTGTAATGGATGCAACTGTTGGCTTCATTTTAAGGGGCGGGCAACTTAAGTTTAATAAATTAGAGAGAGACACTGATACTGACACAATTTAACTGTAATGGATGCAACTGTTGGTTTTCCCATTTTAAGGGGGCGGGGCAACTTAATTTTTAAAAAAATTAGAGAAGACACTGATACTGACACAATTTAACTGTAATGGATGCAACTGTTGGCTTTCATTTTAAGGGGGGGCAAACTTAAGTTTGATAAATTAGAGAGAGACACTGATACTGTCACAATTTAACGGGTAATGGATGCAACTGTTGCTTTCATTTTAAGGGGGCGGGCAACTTAAGTTTAATAAATTAGAGAGAGCCACTGATACTGACAACAATTTAACTGTAATGGATGCAACTTTTGGCTTTCATTTTAAGGGGCGGGCAACTTAAGTTTAATAAATTAGAGAGAGACACTGATACTGACCCCAATTTAACTGTAATGGATGCAACTGTTGGCTTTCATTTAAGGGGGCGGGCAACTTAAGTTTAATAAATTAGAGAGAGAAAACTAAATACTGACACAATTTAACGTAATGGATGCAACTGTGGCTTTCATTTAAGGGGCGGGCAACTTAAGTTTAATAAATTAGAGAGAGACACGAATACTGACACAATTTAACAGTAATGGATGCAACTGTGGCTTTCATTTTAAGGGGGCGGGCAACTTAAGTTTAATAAATTAAGAGGGACACTGAACGAACACAATTTAACGTAATGGATGCAACTGTTGGCTTTCTTTTTTAAGGGGGCGGGCAATTTAAGTTTAATAAATTAGAGAGAGACACTGATACTGACACAATTTAACTGTAATGGATGCAACTTTTGGGCTTTCATTTTAAGGGGCGGGGCAACTTAATTTTAATAATTAGAGAGAGACACTGATACT
>CM031606.1:8351481-8356481 GCA_018398815.1 Conus ventricosus
CTTAGTAAACGCACTATAGAAGACCATGGAGAAAGCTAAATCCCACTCTTTTTCTTAGTTAGCGCACTATAGAAGACTTTGAACCTGTGACAGTTGCTGTTGTCAAAGAAGTCATCGACAAGACTGTTATCAAAACATGTGTACTGGATCCTCTTCCATCTACTTTATTATCTGCATGCATAGATGTTTTGTTGCCATATATCACTAGTGTGGTTAATGAATCTCTCACTTCTGGTTGTTTCCCACCTGCACTGAAAGCTGCTGTTGTCCGACCTCTTTTGAAGAAACCCTCTCTTGACCCTGAAAACCTAAAAAATTATCGACCTGTCTCCAACTTGTCTTTTCTTTCAAAGATAATTGAAAAGATAGCACTTCTCCAACTCCAAAACCACCTTGACCAAAACAACTTGCTCTATTCGTTGCAGTCCGCCTATCGCACTGGACACAGTACAGAAACTGCTCTGCTGAAAATAATAAACGATCTTCTCTCTGCTCTGGATAATGGTCAGGTTTCACTGCTTTCTCTTCTGGACTTGTCCGCTGCCTTTGATACCATTGATCACTCCACCCTCCTCACTAGACTTCAACATACTTTTGGCATTTCTTCTCACGCTTTGGCATGGTTTTATTCTTACCTTTCTGGTCGAACCCAAATTGTCTCTGTCAATGGTTTTTCTTCAAGCTCTGCTGACTTGAATTATGGTGTTCCCCAAGGCTCTGTCCTTGGTCCCATTCTGTTTGTTCTATATACCCAACCCATCTCTGACATTGTAGCCCATCATGACATTTCACACCACTGCTTCTCTGATGACAATCAAATCTACATTTCTGGTGACATCTCTCTCCTCTCCTCCATCATTGATCGCTCACAGCTCTGCATCTCTGACATAAAGGCATGGATGACTTGCAACAAACTTCAGTTAAACAATGACAAAACTGAACTGATCTTCATTCTCCCAAAACGGCTCATGTCTACAATCTCTGTTCCTTCTTCTGTCCAACTTGGTACCTCTCTCATTCAGACCTCTACCACTGTGCGAAATCTAGGCGTTGTACTTGATCAGACACTCTCTTTTCAAAATCAGATTTCTTCTATCTGCCGTGCTTGCTACTTGGAGCTTCGGCGAATCAGTTTTGTGCGCCACCTTCTGTCTGAAGAAGCCACCAAGACTCTGGTTTCTGCTTTCATTCTTTCAAGACTTGACCACTGTAATTCTCTTCTTGCTGGCTGTCCACAGAATCTTCTTGCAAAATTGCAGAAAGTCCAAAATAATGCTGCTCGCCTTGTCTCGAAATCTCCGAAAACCTCTCATGTTTCTCCCTTGCTTAAATCTTTGCACTGGCTTCCTGTTGAAAAACGCATCAAGTACAAACTTTCTTTGCTCTGTTACAAGGCATTGGATGGCCTCGCTCCATCTTACCTCTCTAAACTTCTGTCGACCTATACTCCTTCCAGACAGCTTCGCTCTTCCTCTGACACTCGCATTATGCAGATCCCTCGTTTTCGGGCCAGAACACTTGGTGAACGTTCTTTTACTTTTCAGGCTCCTTCCTGCTGGAACAATCTCCCTTCTGCACTCCGAAACTCAAACAGTCTTTCTTCTTTCAAGTCCTCCCTCAAAACAACTCTCTTCAAAACATAATTTTTCTGCTCCTTCGCTGGTGTGTGGGTGTGTGCGTGTGTGTGTGTGTTTGTGTGTGTGTGTGTGTGTGTGTGTGTGTGTGTGTGTGTGTGTGTGTGTGTGTGTGTGTGTGTGTGTGTGTCTGTGTGTGTGTCTGTGTGTTTGTGTGTGTGTGTGTGTGTGTGTGTGTGTGTGTGTGTGTGTGTGTGTGTGTGTGTGTGTGTTAGGGCTTATTGCTGTAAGCGCTTAGGGCTTTTGTTTAAGATTAAGCGCACTAAATGTTCCTTATTATTATTATTATTATTAAGACCACGGAGAAAGCTAAATCCTACTCTTTTTCTTAGTAAGCGCACTATAGAAGACCATGGAGAAAGCTAAATCACACTCTTTTTCTTAGTTAAAGCGCACTATAGAAGACCATGGAGAAAGCTAAATCCTATTCTTTTTCTTAGTTAGCACACTATAGAAGACCATGGAGAAAGCTAAATCCCACTCTTTTTCTTAGTAAGCGCACTATAGAAGACCATGGAGAAAGCTAAATCCCACTCTTTTTCTTAGTAAGCGCACTATTGAAGACAATGAGAAAGCTAAATCACACTCTTTTTCTTAGTTAAAGCGCACTATAGACCATGGAGAAAGCTAAATCCCATTCTTTTTCTTAGTTAGCGCACTATAGACGACCATGGAGAAAGCTAAATCCCACTCTTTTTCTTAGTAAGCGCACTATAGAAGACCATGGAGAAAGCTAAATCCCACTCTTTTCCTTAGTAAGCGCACTATAGAAGACCATGGAGAAAGCTAAATCCCACTCTTTTTCTTAGTAAGCGCACTATAGAAGACCATGGAGAAAGCTAAATCCCATTCTTTTTCTTAGTAAGCGCACTATAGAAGACCATTGAGAAAGCTAAATCCCACTCTTTTTCTTAGTAAGCGCACTATAGAAGACCATGGAGAAAGCTAAATCCCACTCTTTTTCTTAGTAAGCGCACTATCACCCCCAGCCATCTTTTGAAGCAAAGCTTCCGTGTCTCGCAGGGTCGATTGCCAGCGCTTCTCACTCCAGTCCCCAAGTCTCCGAATCATCAACTGTTCAAACCAGACGTCTCTTACTGAGGACGATTCCCTCATCAACAACTGACAGTCTGCCAGCGACACTCGGAATCTCTCACTGAACTTGGTGCTTTCAACTCTCAGTTCCAGCTTTTTTCGCGATGCCGTGATCTCCCTGCAGAAAGACTCGATGTTTTTCCGCAGGGTTTTAAACACTTTCACTTCTGCCGCGAAAGTGTCGCCCTGGGCGCGGACTTTCTCATGGAACACGGAGCGGAAGTGTCGGTAAATGGCGTACTCTTCCTTTCGGTGCGCCTCAAAGTCCTCTCTCTGTTCTTGCGTGAAGTTGTGAGGGCGGCGAGTTTTGCCCACGTTGAATCTGACGTAGAGCATGTCCTGGAGGTTCCAGGATAGGAGTCTCTTGAGGAGGACGAGAGACTCATCGAAGGCCTCGGTCAGCAAGACCAGGTGGAAAACCCGGGACAAGTAGTGGATGGAGGTCTGGAGGTATTGTGGATTTCGCAGGTGCTTGAACTCCAGACCAAAGTCGTAGGCCATTCGGCTGTGTGTCATGCTGCCCCAAGGGGTATCCCAGCGTGCCTTGTTGGATAGATAGGTCATGACGGCGTCTGGGCCTGTAATAAAGTCGTTACATAATTCATTTATTGATTATTTTGTTTGGTGTTAGCTTCTTATACATCAAATGACACACATTGGTGTTAGCTTCTTATACATCAAATGACACACTTTGGTGTCAGCTTCTTATACATCAAATGACATACTTTGGTGTCAGCTTCTTATACATCAAATGACACACTTTGGTGTCAGCTTCTTATACATCAAATGACACACATTGGTGTTAGCTTCTTATACATCAAATGACACACTTTGGTGTCAGCTTCTTATACATCAAATGACACACTTTGGTGTCAGCTTCTTATACATGGAATGACACACTTTGGTGTTAGCTTCTTATACATCAAATGACACACATTGGTGTTAGCAAAAGGTATGACAATGACCAAAAAAAAAAAAAAAAATCAAAAAGAAGAAAAATAAGAAGAAAGAAAGAAGAAATACTGATGAGTTATTATCGACCATTTTTTTTAACTCTCTTGTTTATTCCAATCTCCTCCAGCCCTACCTTCCCCAGCCCATCCCCTCTCCCATTCCTCCCCACATTCACCTCTTTCTTTCATCTGACTTATACTGTTCTACATGTATCGTTTTTAAGAGACGAGGTTCTGTCTTTTATAAAGACTTAAGATATAGCGCGCGCGTGTGCGCGTGCATGTGTTGTGTGTGTGTGTGTGTGTGTGTGTGTGTGTGTGTGTGTGTGTGTGTGTGTGTGTGTGTTTTAAGCGTGACTAGATTCAGTTTAAAAATAAAACAAAAACCGCAATAAGTCAAACACTAATCTATATATGAAATGAGAAGCAACCAATTTGCCCATTCGTTTTCTTTCCGATGTGATGTGCATTCTTCGATTGTAAAGTTCTCTTTCATACCTATGTTTCAATTTTCTCCCAAATATGATTAGGGTTGATTTTATTGTCTTGTGTGTACATTAACATACAAAGTATTTTGCGAATAATAGGATACAATCAAAATGATTTGACTTATGAAGTTGGTGCTGGTATTATATAATATCATATTTTGGTTTAATTGTAACCTTTCAACATTATAGCAGTCTGTATGAAAGAATTCTTCCAGTTCTGACCAGAAAGATCTCCCCTGCTCACAGTTCCAATGACAACAAGTTATCCTTTTCAGTAAGACATAAACCGCACAAATCACTGTTTACTATACCCATTTCTTGTAAAACAACATTTGTAGCTTGGATTCTATCGATTATTCGAATCTGAAACCATCTGATTTTTATTTCATATATTTTCTGTGTTTTCCAGTCATTATTATCACCGCTCCGCTCCTGTTTGATACAACCGTTTGGTTAGTTAGTTTTCTTCATTTATTTCTTCGTTCATTTTTAACGGTCACATTTACCGTACCTCTTCCCTACCCCATCCAACCCCCACACTCACCCTTATTGCTTACCTCACCCCTCTACCCTCGTCATTCCCAGAGGCATTAAACCTAGACGGCTACACCCAGCACCGCCCCTTCGTCATTCCCAGAGGCATTAAACCTAGACGGCTACACCCAGCACCGCCCCTTCGTCATTCCCAGAGGCATTAAACCTAGACGGCTACACCCAGCACCGCCCCTTCGTCATTCCCTGAGGCATTAAATTTAGACGGCTACACCCAGCACCGCCCCTTCGTCATTCCCTGAGGCATTAAACCTAGACGGCTACACCCAGCACCGCCC
>CM031606.1:8366481-8391825 GCA_018398815.1 Conus ventricosus
CCCAATCTGGCCGATTGAGAAGGGTTGTTTGCAAGTCGGCTGTCTCCTACAATGGAACTGTTGTCGTGTTCTGTCATTCGATTGTCATCGACACTGAACATCGGGAGAGAAATTGAAGCTTTGATTTCTGGATTCAGCCATGGAGACCTTTGAAAGTTACAGATCAATGAAAACAAAATGATCAGCGTAAAGAAGACGAACCCCAATAATCCGGCTTTCGCTTTGCTGGCCAACATTGCGACCGTCGACTTCGGCGCGTGTCGTCTGTTCAGTGGGAGGGTCCCGCGTCGTCTGCGATGATGTTCGAACGTCCGCGTCAACGAAAGCACAGGTGAGGCGGGCGTGGGGGACGGGGGGGGGGGGGGGGGGGAGATGAGAGGGGGGAGCAGAGGGTGGAGGGGGAAAGGTGGGGGGGGGGGGGTTAACAGGCAGACACGTAGCAAAACATGGTTCAGTTCAAAGTGTATTTTATTGTGACTGAAATGTGCGCAGTGTCTTGTCTCTCCTAGATTGATGTTATCCAAACGTATTTAATCATCTTTTTCTGAATTGTGAAGCTGCGTAATAAAAACATATCCTTGAATTTTGAAGGGCATCGGTGACTGTATGGTTTGTTGTTTTGCTTGCTAAGTCAGTGTGTGTGTGTGTGTGTGTGTGTGTGTGTGTGTGTGTGTGTGTGTGTGTGTGCGCGTGTGTGTGTGTGTGTGTGTGTGTGTGTGTGTGTGTGTGTGTGTGTGTGTGTGTGTGTGTGTGTGCGTGCGTGCGTGCGTGCGTGCGTGCGTGTGTGTGTGTGTGTGTGTGCGTGTGTGTGTGTGTGTGTGTGTGTGTGTGTGCGTCCGTGCGTGTATGTGTGTGTGTGTGTGCGTGTGTGTGTGAGTGTGGGTGTGAGTGTGTATGTGCCTGTGTGCGTGCGTGCGTGCGTGCATGTGTGAGTGTGTGTTTGCGTGCGTGCGTATATACAGGGTGCGCGCGCGCTGTGTGTGGTGTGTGTGTGTGTGTGTGTGTGTGTGTGTGTGTGTGTGTGTGTGTGCGCGCGTGCATACATATAGGGCGCGCGCGCTCGCGAGAGAGAGAGAGAGAGTGTGTGTGTGTGTGTGTGTGTGTGTGTGTGTGTGTGTGTGTGTGTGTGTGTGTGTGTGTGTGAGAGAGAGAGAGAGAGAGAGAGAGAGAGAGAGAGAGAGAGAGAGAGAGAGAGAGAGAGAGAGAGAGAGAGAGAGAGAGGGCGTGTCTAGCAACGCTGAAGCGCATTTGAAATCGTCCATGTGCAATGCTTGCTCATTCACTGCCGATGTCAGTTTTGTGTTTTGTTGTTAATGTGGTTGTTACTGTCGTTGCTGTCGCCGTAATGGGCACATTTCAGTTTCAGACCACACAAAACCTTTCAAGCTTGTCATCGCGCACAAACAAATCCTATCGTCCTCACCCCAAATCTCACCTACTCATACATATCTTACTTTGTGCACCAGTTCACAACACTATAGTTGCACTGCAGACAACTTTGGAAGCATAAAAATAATCTGCACCGTTCTGGGAGCGTCATCCGTTCCTCTGGATTTAAAAGCTTAAAACAATAGTCAAAGATAGTGTGCCACGATAACACATGTGTGGCTGGACAGAAGTTTACTTCTGCAAATGTTTAATCTTCATTGTCTTGAAGAGCATGTTTCGTTTTATTGTTGCTATTTTTTTTCTTTTGTATGTAGTTGAGCCGATAAGGGTAGTGTAAGTGCATAGGGATTTCAGTGAATTCTGAGCATTTTGTCAGAAGAGTTATCCGCCTTGGTGCCAAATTAGCTTGGTTCCAGAATTATCTTTAGAATGCCAGTGGACGAGTAGGAATACAATAGTTGGTTTGTGGATATAATCAGTCTACTTGGCATAATCTCTGTTTAAGAATGTGCACAAATTATCAGACATTAATGGATATGTATTCAGGGTAATGACAAAGCATTGATTAATACTGTTAATTACTGAAGCTCAGGGCCTATATTCTGCTGCGTATTAGCAGTTGGTGTAAACTGGAGGCAATAATACCAGCCTCCCGCCAAAATGCGACCTCTTCCCCACTGCTTGTCACAGCTAACAGAGGTTTTGCCTGTTCGTTTTGGGAAAGGAAGACCGGTTTCATGCTGGCTAGGCACAGCACCAAGGCAAAGGTGATTATCTTTTGAGGTATGTCAAAATAAGTTTACTGGGAACAAGTTCATTGGGAATCTGGTTGCTATAGATAAATATTTTTGTTGTTGTTGACTTGTTTAAGTGTTTTAAAGAAAATGTTAAGAGCCACTTAATGGAGATGTTTACAAGACTAAGAGTTTTCACTTAGGAGGAGAACTGGTTGTATTTTTCTTTCAAGAGATCTTGGACAGCTCTCTCTCTCTCTCTCTCTCTCTCTCTCTGTGCATGTATATTTTTTTCATGGAATCAGTACCTGATGTGATGGAGGCTGGAATGAATTATTCAGTTATGCTCACTCCTTGTAGTTACAGTGTTGTTGAAAGCAATTCCTGAAAATCAATGCTGATCTATTTAATTTTCATTTTAGATGTGTCAGAAACTTCGTTTTTGAATTGTGTTCCATTTCTCGGCTACACTCGGGCCTAGAATTACGAAGTTGGGCGAGTTGCGAAGATGGGTGAATAAAGGGAAGTAACCCCTTTTTGAAGAGTAAACCATTGAAACGTATGAGTTGCTTCCCTTTGCTGTATTCTTGCTGGCTATGTTGATGCCAGGCATTTATTATCTTTTTTTAAAAAGATCATGTGCGTCATGGTGCTATGATTTAGGGACACACATGTTGCCCATTTCAGAGGACGCCTGTTCCACACCAGAGAGGTGGCCAGGACAGATGAACGGGTGTGTGTCAACACCCTGTCCTGAGGTAGATAATGTTTTTCCCATGTTGATATTCTGTTGTAAATTTTTTGTTTTGTTTTGACATTTTTGAACATGTCCCTGTGCAATTCATTGTACCATTGATCTTTTGTAAAGCTGGTGGTCACAATGGTTATTGTTACCACAAGCCAATGTGTATGCAATCAATGGTATTGAATGAAGATATGTTTTTCTTTTGTCAGAGCCATTGATTGAATGATGTTGTGTATGTATTATCATGAATAAATGAAAATTTGTTTTCATATTATGAGAGACTAACTGAATCTGCTGAGTAATAATCTAGTCCATGTCCTGTTGATATAATTGCTGTTTTCCTGTTCTGTTGTCTTAATAGACACAAGGGTCAGTGCTGCTAGCATGCAGTACAACCTTTACTGTAACAGAACAGATGCCGGTATCTTCACAGTATCTTAATGTTGTTATTTTATTTTGTTTTTTTTCCATTGTTATGCGGAGTTGATTTTTTTTGCAGATTCACCCATGGTTGTGTACTCATAGTTATAAATGTATGTTTCCTTTCATTCATGTTTTTGGAGATTTCTCCTTTGTTGCCAATTTTCTAAATATGTTGTTCCTGGTAATTTTCCAGGTTGGTTGGTAGGTTGGTTTGGTTTTGATTGACTGAAAGAAACAAAAAGTCAAGCATCAACACGGTCTTGGGTGATGGACGGATGACTCTCCCCACTCTGCCCTTGACTGCTTACAAAATGGCGTCGCCGACAGGATGGAACATGCCGACCTCAGGACGCGGGAGCCCCTATGACGACAAGGACTTCTCGCAGGTATTTTTTTTGTTATTGTTAAGAAAATGCGCCTGTGCGGTCCAGTGCTGTTGCTGAGAGAGCAACCCCAGGCCTCAGCGTGGAGAGCGGCCAGTTGTGCTAGGCGCCCAAAGCCCAACACGCTGCTGAAAGGATGAGTGCCTCATCGGACGGTGAAGGACTCGTAGCTGAGGGGTGGGAAGTGTTTCCCTTACAGGTCGAGTGAAAGGAGACTTCGCGCTGCGCAGGATGTTGCCAGATGTGTTGGACTGTAGTCACTGACTGTTGATAATTAGTATGATTTTTTTTTGTGTTGGTGTGACTGCAGTAGATTGTATGCAGAATACCCATAATTTTATACTGTTAAATGTGGGTGAGGATTTTGTTTTTATAAGGCCTGCTTGTTGTATTTTTGTTCGGTTTGTTATTGATGCATTAATCCGGGTGGCGATTAAGATGACCCAAGCTACTATGAATGTAGCTGAATGAAAAGATTGAGAGAAATGATTGACAAACTGAAATCCAAAGAGAAAATGATGGTAACGGTTCAAAGGGAAGCTGTTGTGCCTATATTTGGAGGGGGGAGTAAGACAACTCCAGGAATTTAAAGAATGTTGGAATGTGGAGGCGTCTGGAAGTTAGCACCTTGGAAAATGGCTGGAAGACAAGCTAAAGCGATTGCAGATGGCTCTTGACAAAGCGGGGAAGCATTCCCAGGAAGCTGCCTTTGAACAAGACTGGCATAAACAGTCCACTGTGGATCTCTGGGGTGGAAATAAAGTTGTACTAGGTGCTGATTTGAAGGTTTAAAAACCTTTGATTTCTGGGAAAAGGGGTGAACTAAGTGTGGCCAGGCTGGCCCTTACGCCATAAACCATGGGATGATTTGGATGGGTAAGAGGAGAAGACTAGGGTAGAAATCAGGAAATTTCTTTTTCATCACTTTCCCCACACCCCCGAGAAGCCTCTCCTTAGGTCTGCAAGGGAGACCAAAGGTATGAGAACGTTTCTAACAGAAACGTAAGAGTCCGGGACTGATCGCTCCTAGTTAGTCTGCCAGTGACTGCACGCATACTTCCCCTATCTGTTCCTACTTTCTCCTTTTCTTCCCATACGGATGGTCCCCCCCCCCCCCCTTACCCCCAGGATGAAACGAAAGTAAATCGGTAGTGATCCTGTTAGGGCATGGCCATGATGCCCGTGCCTCATGCTACTTACATTTAAACAGTATTCAAAATGTGTGCTGTCTAAAAGGTATTTTTTGTGAAACACTGTTTCTCTTCACTTCACCTGGTTAGGCAGACAGGTGTAATTTTTTTCAGCTGATTGAAGTCTGCATGTGTGAGTAATTTGGTGACCATCACTTGAATAACAAATGTATTTTTTTCAATCATGTACATTTTTTTTCTTTTTTTGTATTCTAATGCGTCCTTGTTGCCAACAATGGTATGAACTTTGTTGGGCGTAACGTAGAAAAATCAGTCAATATGCAGATCTCAAGACTGTTGTATCAGTTTGATTTTTAAATGAGAATGCATATGTGGCAATCTTGATGGCACCTGGCAGCGAGTTCCACAGCCGTACAGAACTAGGATAAAATGAATGTAAATGGCTGTCAATATTTGATGCAGGTATGGCATAAGATTGACCATCACTCCTGGTGCTACTTTTATTCAATACTAGTTGATCCATTCGGATATCAATTAGTTTACCTCTGCCTTTGAAGAAGGTATCAAGTTTGATAAAAGCTCTTCTCTTCTAAGGGTTTCCATTCTAATTTCCTCATGTTCTTCCTAGTATTCCCTTTCTCTCTGATATGGTTCCCCGTTACGAACCGTGCTGCTCTCTTCTGAATCTTTTCGTGGTTATCAATGTCCTTTTAGATTGTAAGGATCCCAGACTGAGCAACCATATTCCAGTACTGGTCTAACCAGTGTTTTGTAGCAGTTGTCCTTAACCTTTTGGGGGCAGTCGTTGATATTCCTGTATAAGAAAGCTAAGAAGTTGTTTGCTTTCTTACATACTAAATTGTAATGTTCCTTCCATTTGAGACGACTATCTATAATCACGCCTAAATATTTTGCAGCATTGGTTTCTTTAAGAATAGTATTGTAAAATAGAATATTCTGATCTAGTTGGCGAGCGTTTATTACATATACACAACGCTTGGCGCTTCTGGGGATGAAATTCCATTTTCCAAGTTCTTTCCCACTTTTGTAAACTGTTTAGATCTTGTAGAATGTGTGTATCATTCTTGCTTCTGATTGTTCTATTTTTCTAAGCTGTCATCTGCAAAAAGCCTTATAGTAGTTCCAGGAGAGAGATTTCTACTTATGTCATTTATAAAATTTTTAAAAAAACAAGGGCCCCAGAACAGTTCCCTGTGGTACACCTGACAAGACTGGTTTACAATGGGATGACGACCCTTCCACAACAACTTTCTGCGTTCTCCCAACAAGGAATGATCTAGACCATTTTAGCAAAGAACCGCCAATGCCGATGTGTTCTAATTTAAGCAGCAAGCCCTCATGGTCAACTTTATCAAAGGCTTTAGAAAAGTCTAATAAAATTGCATCTATTTGCTGTCTGTTGTTAAGACAATTATTAAAATCATTGAGAGTGTTATAAGCCGAGTCTCACAACTTCTTCGCTGTCTAAAACCATGCTGGGCGTTATTTAAGAAGTCATATTTGTCAAGATGGTCCATTATGCTACTATATATTATGTGTTCAAGTAATTTTGCTGATATGATGCAAGAGATACAGGTCTTAGTTCTCTGCTTTTGTTTCATCACCCTTTTTGAATAAAGGCACAATGCTAGCATCTCGCCACTCAACCAGGTATTACTCCCTGCTCCAGTGAAGCTTGGAAAAGTAGTTGGTATACCTCGGTCAATTAATTGGCACATAATTTTAAGAGCTTGCAGGAATGCCATCAGGGCCAGTAGCTTTGTATTAACTTACTGCCATTGTGGCTGATGAGGGCTCCTTCACCCATCGATCCTATATCAATGTTTTTTTCTGTATGCTGCACAGTACGCAGACCGCTTGTTGCCAGCATTTTTCCGCAGCCATCGTTTATAACACGGATTTTTTAGTCAAAACTTGCTGAAAATGCATTGGCCCTGCATTTTGATTTCTCGGAGAGACCTGGATATTCCAAGGGAAGTAACTCGCATTAAGCTAGAAATCGAAAGTTCGTTTCTGCTCAATTTGCTGCGGTTCATCTGATCGCATTTATTTTATTTTATAGTTATTTCTTTTTTTATGTTAAAATTTCATGGTCCCCGTTTTTTTTTTTTCTGAGCGGATTTCTTATATTGGTGACAAATCCAAATTCAAACTTTCACAAACAATATTCATGTTTTCTTATTTTACTCATTCCTACCTTTTAAAGAGTGAAGAAGCTCCGTGGTGCATTCCATGTCATGTGCCACTCACAATGAGACATTCTTTTAGAGTGTTGGGACTTGCACAATGTGAGACACAAACATTTTACAGCGGCACAGAACCGTTTCCTCTTTACGACCACCAGACGTAGATGGGAGGAACTCCTCAAGGTTTGGACGGACCTGAAAGAGTGTTATTCGTCTGGGTATTCCAATCCTCCTGCCAGAGGTCTCTCACATAATCATTAATTTTGGGTTTCAGACCTGAGCAGGGGATATATATGTTGGACAGTTTCTCTCTTGTGCCATTCTTGGCAAACGATCAACCATTTCGTTCCCTCCGATGCCAATATGACCAGGAACCCAAGCCAGAATAATGTTGTAACCATCCGCTTTTAACTTGCTAAAAAGTTCAAAGAAATGTAAAAGTTCTGGATGCTGAAGGTTGCGGCCAGCTATGGCCTCCAAAGCTGACAGCGAATCCGACAGAGCCAGAAAGTCCCTCTTCGTAGATTGTGAAATTATCTTCAATGCCAGAACCAGAGCAGTAAGTTCAGCAGAATAGACAGAAGCATCTGGAGGTATATGTTTTAACTAGCTTCGGGGTATCTGGTCGCACAGTCCACCATTACCAAGATATACCGGTGTCCACGGGTGGATGCTGGAATAATGGGTCCCACCAAATCGACTCCCACCTTCTGGAATGTTGTTTTGACCAGAGGCACTTTTCCCAATGGAACTCTGGTGTTATACCCCTTTGGGACAGTTCGCTGGCACACATCGCAAGTTCGACAATACTGTTGAATGTCCTTCCCATCCCAGGCCAGTAAAACTCCTGTCGTATTCTTTCCAGGGTCCTTTTGGTGCCAAGATGGCCTGCCATGGGAGCATCATGTCCCAAATGAAGCACGTTGTCTCTCAGAGTCTGAGGGACTGCCAGCTGTTCAGCTTTCACACCTTTCCCTTCGAAACATCTCTTGAGAAGTCCTTTCTTCCTCAGAAAACGAGTCTTTCCATTCTTTCGTTCCTTGGGAGGTCCATCGATATTCTTTCTGACCTCATTCAATGTTGGATCTCTATCCTGGAGGCTTTTCAATTTCTCTGGGGAAACGTTTGCCAACTTGTCGCACTTGAGAGGGCGAAGGAGTGGTTAAAGTGTAGCCTGTTTCTCAGCTTGAGCTCTGGTCGTGGCCATCCCCACATACACCTGTTCAGGAAGATCTGTCGAAATCTCCCTGCATGTCCCATCTTCAAGCCTGACTGTGTTACCAAGAGTGGGTAGGCAGGTTTCTCCACTCCAACGACCCAAATCTTTCCTTCGAAGTACGGTGTTGACACATGAACTACAGCTGTAGGTCGCAGTGAAGTAAACTTGGCCTCAATTCCTGTCACAGACCACATCGGTCCTCGTACAGCATGTTCCGGGATCAGGTCTTGATCTAGGAAAATGGCGGAAGCTCCTGAATCCCTGATAGTGTCTACCACCTCCTCTCCTAAAGATGCGAAAGTGGGGAACACAGGTTCTTCAAGCAATACTGTTGCCCCATGGGACGCCAAGGCTTCTGAAGATCGAACAAAGTTTGCGGTTCCTTTACCCTGCATGGACCGCGGGCAGGTACTCCTTGGTGGTAGGGCGACCCACACAAGAAACATTTCCTTGGTTGGAAGGTCTTCTGTTCCTTGGGTTCATGTAAAGTCTTCTGCAAAGGAAAATCCTTGGGTGTTGGTTAGAACTTGTAGGGGGCTTTGGCGTTTTACACAACCTATCAAAGTGAAACCCTCGGCGTGCATCGGCGAATGCTCGGCTATCCTCAGGGCCTCACCGAATGACTTGGGACAGGCCTCTGCAAGTTTGATCTTCAACTCTGATGTTGAGATATTTCCCAACTGCTCCAGGAAAATGGCATCTTCCAGAGTCATGCCAGAAGCATCAACCCAATAATTCAAAGTCTTTCTCAACGCTCACCAAACTGTGCGAAGGCTTCCTCTCGTTCCTTGTTCACCATCCTGAATCTCCTGCGGTACGTTTGCGGTGTCATGTGCATGCGTTGTCGCAGGGCTGCTTTCAATTCAGCATACGTGCAATCGAAAGGGATATTAACAAATGCTTCGTGCGCCTTTCCAGTTGGATTGCACTTGAGGTACAATGCCTTTTGATCTTCCGATAGCCGGTAGGATTCAGCTATGGCCTCAAAATGTTCAATGTACACGTCGATATCATTCTGGTGATACATGGGCATACGCAGTTTGGGAGGCTGAAACACGATCTCTTACGGGATCACGAAAGTCTCCAGTTATTCCTTCCCTGACCGATCCCCTCTCTTGAGCTGTATATGATCTAGTACCCCCACAATTTCCGATGCCTGTCGGGATCTCGCCTCTTTCAGCACTCGTTGGGTCATGACGCGATTCCTCTCGGCCTCCTCCCTCTCTTCCCTTCTAATCTTCTCTCTTTTCTCTCTTCTCTTCTAATTCTTTCGGCCACTTCTTTCTTCTTTTCGGATTCTTGCTGCTTCCTCTTTTCCCCCCTTTCGGATTCTTTCTGCTTCTTCTCTTTCCTCCTTTCAGATTCTTCCTTCTCACTTCTCTTTAGCTTCTTGCTTTTCCCTCCTGATTTCTCTTTCTTCCCTTCAGAGCTTTTCATCCCTGTCTTCCCATCTGAATCTATCTCTCTCCCTATCGTCTTTCAAAGGGTCTCATAGGTCTCATCTCTGGAAGAATGTCGACGAAAGGTGATCTCAGCGATGTCCGGACGTAAGGAGGTGGACCAAAATGGTGTCGAGGTTCTGGCTGGAGGAAAAAATGGGTGGCTAGGGGGCAGGGCTGACCTTGGGGAAGGAGGCAGTGGATATCGCTCGGACGAAGTTGGAGTCACAACCGATTCCTGATGAGTAGGGCTCATGGTTACAACCGTGGATACCGCAGTTCCGGTCGGCATGGGAACTGTCATAGAACTGGTCGCCCGTCCAGACCCGGCTGCCTGTGCCGCGACAGAACGAGTGATCCTCCTGTCTGAATCCATGTCTCCAGTTTGGGTTACCCTATATCTTTCCAAGATTGGTTTCTCTCAGCCTAAGAAAAAACTATAGTTCCTACTCACAAACACCACCAATTCAAGATGTATAAAGAAAAATGCAAACTGATGCCAAAATCCTCAATCACGGTCAGCAGATAAGACTTCATGCACAAACCCCTGAAACTCAAAAAGTCAAAAGCAGCTAATATCACAAATTGGCGTCAAGAGTCCTTACCTAGACAATGAACTTCACATGATACAAGGAACCCTTGAAATCACAAAGTCACAAATGTGTAGCTGGATGTCCAAAACTTAACAATTTCCTAAACCAAAAATCTGACCACAAACTCTACAGATATTACCGCCTAACACGACCCGTTACTGTGAACCACAGGCAAAATGGACAATCGGCCTCGCCTGCAAAATTAAACAAATAAAACGTCTCTGTTTATAACTATGCAAAGTCTCAAATTAGGAGAATTAGGATTTCTTACTATCCTCACAATAGCACACGAGAGAGAGAGAGAGAGAGAGAGAGAGAGAGAGAGAGCGAGAGAGCGCATCCGCGGTGGGCCAAATCGCCTATCAGAAAGAGCTATGAAATATCTCAAGCTGTGCCTAGCAGTTCACGACTTAAGAGCCCTCAATTCGTGTCGGCCACCGACGACAGAAGATAACGCCAGCGGGGTTTGTAACTGTCCTCCGGGTGTGTGTCCATTTCTTGGGGACCCTAAACCGTTCCAGCCTCCGCGCTGTGGTTTTCCTTTCGCCGATTACGCAGGTGTCGCCTGCAATCTGCGGTGGGTCAGCGTGAGAAAGGAACATGTCGAGCATGTATGGTGCAGTACAAGCTTCGAAAGTACATGACCATTCTCGTTCTGAAAGCAGCCATTTTCTTCCGAACAACAGCCGTTTCTTCTTCCTCCAGAAAACAGCCATTTTGTTCTCTCACGAAAATAACCCTTTTCCTTGCATAACCTCCCCCCCCCCCCCTCCCCTCAAAAACCGACATTTTCTTTCCACAAAAAGGCGGTTTTCTTTTCCTTAACAAAACAGCCATTTCTGACCTCAAAACAGACATTTTCTCCCTGAAAAGGACTATGTTCTTCCTATAAACAGACATTTCCTCATGAACAAAGCCATTTTTCTTCCTCGGTGAAAATAGCCGTTTTATTCCAGCAAAACATCCGTTTTTGTATCGAAAACAGCCATTTTCTTCTTCAAAACAATCTCGGTTACCGGTGTTGACTGGCGGCTGTTGGAAAAAGCGCTGCATCTTGTAACTGCGTTCTTGCTTTTCGGGTCTGGCATTGGCGCCATAATGTGCATTCTGCACCACTCAACAAACAGCGATTTGGACTCACCGCTGACAGCAATGATAATGGAAGGACATGTGTTCTGAAATATTTACTCCATAGGTGTCTCCGCAAATGCCGGTAACATTTCTCTTATGAGTATTGCGTTCACATCATACGGCAGGATGTACCATCCCGATGGTTTTGAGATTAAACTCAGTTCACTCTGTCTCTCGCTTTCTCTTCTCTTGTTAGCTAGCTAGACAGATAGCTAAATAGCCAGATTTTTTTTTAAAACGAACATGCCTGGCACTCTCGCCAATGGTGAAGCGACAGACAGGGATGATAACCATATCAGAAATGTGTGTGTGTGTGTGCGTGCGTGCGTGCGCGCATACGTGTCTGTGTGTACATGTCTGTCCGTGCGCACATGTGCGTGAGTGGGTAATGGATAGAGGAGTTATGAAGACTGGATGGCAGAGGAAAGGACCACCAGTCTGGCACAATAAAACTACGAGCAGCAACACCCCCCACCCCCCCCCCCCCCCCCCCCCTCATGTTTAGGACGAGGCGTCACCGCTCACATCTGGGATTTGAACTCGCAAAACGAGTGCCAGACTACTGGCGCTCTTCATCTGATCCCTACGGAGCCGAACACACGGGCTGCCATAACAATCACCATCATCTTATCGACTACTTACCAGCATCCTTATCCACCCGTCCGCTTATCGGGCAAGTCGTCGAGTTAATAAGTGATTAGTGACCCGGCGGTCAGTAACATGCTTACCACTGCAGAGATGGCAGTTTGATTGGATAAACTACATAGGAGATAATCACCTGAGCGGGGAGGCCTCAATGTCCGTCAGCCAGGCCATGGGGCCAGTGTTCAGGGGAGTGTCCGTAGGTGTCACAGACTTTTCGTTATAGCCTGTGCATTTTGACAACGCGTGTGTGCGTGTGCGCGTGTGCGAGCTGCATTCCCACTCCATCCCACGCTCAAAAACAGAAGTTTCAGTCAGTGTGTGCAAGGGTGTGCGCGTAGGTTTGCTCGCGCGCGCGCGCATGCGCGCGCGCACGCGTGCGTGTGTGTGTGTGTGTGTGTGTGTGTGTGTGTGCGTGCGTGTGCGTTGCATCCCAATTCCACCCCACCTCAAAAACAGAAGTTTCAGTCAGTGTGTGCGAGGGTGTGCGCGTAGGTTTGCTCGCGTGGCTGTGCGTGTGTGTGTGTGCGTGTGCGTGTGCGAGAGAGTGTGTGTGTGTGTGTGTGTGTGCGTGTGCGTGTGCGCAAGTGTGTGCGCGAGTGTGTGTGTGAAAGAGGGGCACGCATCACGGGCATGTGTGCGTGTGCGCTCCTGTAGATCATAGTGCTCTCTGTTTTACTGAAGTTTAATGTGACACACATACCATGGCTTGTCAGTCTCTCTCTGTGTTAGCAATACACTGAGAGAGAGAGAGAGAGAGAGAGAGAGAGAGAGAGAGAGAGAGAGAGAGAGAGAGAGAGAGAGAGAGAGAGAGAGAGAGAGAGAGAGAAATCGACGGATAGACAGATATAGTTTATGTTTGTGTTACTATATCTGTGCTTAAAACCGCTTCTTTCGAGGTATTGGCATTGCTTATCATTAAGCACATCATGCCATGCTGCTTTAGGTATGTCAGCTTTTGTTTGTATATAGCAGTGGAAACAATGAAGTTGTTTTGCGCTCCACTGTTTAGCTGGACTCACACAATGCATTGAGCTAGCTAATTGGTTTCATTGAAGTGGAGAGAGAGAGAGAGAGAGAGAGAGAGAGAGAGAGAGAGCGAGAGAGACAGAGACAGAGACAGAGAGAGAGAGAGAGAGAGAGACAGACAGCATACTGATGATCGTTACGTTTCCAAACACGTTCTTTACGCACTCGCCGATAATGATTTACGATCAGAGACAGAAAAGCAAGAAAAATGGGGAACAAAGTTGGTTCTGGCTTGTGTATATACATGCGTGGAGTGCGTAGGCCTGTGCGCGCGCATGCAGGCACGTGTGTGTGCGTGTGTGTGTGTGTGTGAAAGTCTTGAAGTTGGGAAGTCAGTCGTCTCACCCCAGCTGTACGCCATGTCTTTCCTGAAGCAGGCCAGGCACGCGAACGTGGCCTACTTTCTCCCTGGCTCCATTTCACGGTCCCTCGCTCACTCTAACTCAAGCTAGCTCTAACTGCTCGCGCTCGCTTGTGCGCCCGAGTCATGTCGGCGGGGCGGGGCTTTGGCCCTGGCCCGCTTTCGCACGCGGTCGCCAGTCGCTCGGGTCGTCGTTGACTGGTCAAGACGGACAAGCGAAGGGTCAAGGTTTAGGGGAAGGTGTGCGATTGGATGGTAGTGAACTATCACCCTCCGTCACAGGGGGGAAATCCAGTGGAGGGTATAAATACCATGGCTTCTCACTCTTCCCCATCTTCTGATCGTGGATTCTGAAAGTGTCTGATGCGCTGTGAACTTGTAAAAGTCAAAACCTTCTCAGATCAGCTGTTGGAAGTGGATTGGTGTTTCCTGTGATGGGATTTGACCGAAACGTGGACACAGGCGAAATTGGAAAGAAAAAAACAACCATGGAAGGTTCCTTTCCTGTCGATACCAACCTGATCAGCAGTTACAGTATGTTCGAGACCTGCACCCTCCCTGCCAACTCCCTCACAGTGTGTGTGAGGAGTCCTGCCTACAGTGACATCACCAGCAGCAGCCAGCAGGACTTGTTCGAGCAGTCGCTGAGCCCTGAGCTCCTCAGCACACATGCCGACCAGTGGCAGGTGAGCTCTCCGGAGGGGAGCCGGGAGGGGCGCTCCTACAGCGCCCCTGTGGGAGACATCGCTTCAGCTGCCAGCACCACACTTGTCCGGGAGCACACTGGCTCAAGACGGCCAGGCGTTTTACCGAACAGTCGAAATCGGGAAACCAGAGTTTGTGGAAAAACATCGAAGTTTTCTCCACGACAAATTCCTCCTTGGGCTCTACCCGAAATTCATTTTGGAGATACCAACAGACTCGGACACCGTACACCGATGTGGCCAAGCCCCGGAAGCGGGTACGAGGGGGGCACAACATAAAACGGCCGATGAACGCATTCATGGCGTTCGCTCAAGGCGAGCGCCAGGCGTTCATGGCCGTTGAGGGGCACCGTGGACAACTCCGGGATCAGTAGCCACTTGGGGAGTGTGTGGAAAGAGTTGGCGGACGAGGTTAAAGATTCATTCAGAAAATACGCCACGTTCCTCAAGGATCTGCACAGGATGGAGTTTCCAGATTATAAGTACCGCCCGCAGAAGAGGGGCAAGCCTGATGCCGGAACAAGTGACACCCCCGCCACCAGTGACCGACCCCCCACCAAGAAGGCCAGGGCGACGAAGAGGAGTCGTGGCCGAAAGGCCAAGGTGGAGGAGGACCCCCCTGTCACTGTGAAGGTGGAGCCCGTGGCCGTCAGCCCACACCCAGCCTTGGAACAGGTCAGTGCACTTTGGTGTTCGATGAGAGGGATCGTCTGCTTCTGTTTCTCTGGCCTGGATGGCGTGTACATGACGATGCGCGCGCGCTCTCTCTCTGTCTCTCTCTCCCACCTAGATGGCATGTACATGATGCTCTCTCTCGATACAATCTTACAAATCCTCCGGACTAGGTCCCATACTTTCCTTAAAAGGTGAAAGTTTTACGCAACCAAGAAGAGTTCAACTTTCTTACATTCAAAGCCGATGGTGTGATTTGAGTGGGATCTTTAACATGCCCACCAGTTCAATACCTCAATTGAACTTACTTGATCCTTCTCAATGTCTCCAGAAAATTACAAACCTTATACACATTCACTCACTTTCTCTCAAAATATAAGTTAACTGAAGCAAAACTATTTTTAATGACAAACTGACAATTTGGAAGTTCACTAAAACAAGAAAAATATTCTCCTAAACCTACCCTATCAATTTTTTAAATTTTTATTACCAATACTAGTTTTAGGCACAGAAATTAAAAGAGCTCTTACTTATTCGAGTCCAGGGACCAAACGGTGGAAAGTTGGTAAAAGATTAACTAGATGGCAGACAGCGAATCCAAAAACTGGCAAATCGGAAACGCAATGCTGGAACTAACCTACCTAGTTACTGTTCTACTCCACAGTGGCTGCCAAATACTAGGCCAGAACACACACTGGCGACACCAAATGCTAAAGCTGAGCAAGAGAACTCTGAGAGGGAAAATTTTATGGATTATTTAACTTAAAAAAATTACTCAGTATGTATTACTAAACTATAAAACAATATTAAAGGAGTGATGGCTCTTAACAGGCAACTCCGAATTTGTGATCCCCCTATTTCTCTAGGGATCACCCTCCAACCTCCCACAACCTAAGTCCTAAACATTGACAAATAAGACAACGGTCGATACAGAGTGGAAATTCAGCACTCAGCTTATCCCGGACGAGCCCCCCAAATTGTCATGTGGGTGAAGTCATGTCATATATAGTTCAAGGGAAAAGCTGGGCTGATGATGAAGCACACTCGGATCGACCGTAACAAAATACAAAAGGAGACGATATTACAAATATGGTTTTATTTACAATTAACAATTTACACTACAATTATGAACGACTTTCTCACACAGGAAAAAAAAAACAACCTACATTCCAGGTAGGTCCGTTTCTTTTCTTTAAAAAAAACAACAAAGTCCAAATTTAAACAATGAACTCCCCAAAAATTTACCAGGGGAAAACAATGAAGGGAGAGAAGAAATAAACAACCAAGGCAATAGCTGGGTGTCACTCAGGCAGACTAAATACAATCTGCCCAAGGAAAATAGACCAGACTCATGTTCAGTTGTCAAAGGGCCATCACTCTTCCCCAACCCTAACTTGGAGGGAAAAAAAAATGAACTCTCCAATACACAAGCAAATCTGTTCCTCTTTCTCCAACTTGGGAGGCAAAAATGAACACTCTCCGATACAAAAGGAGAAATCTCTACTTCTTTCATTCAATTAATGAAACCCACTAAGTCACATATATTCATGAACATAAAATTTTATTTAATTTAAAAAATCCACAATACTCCTTTCTGCCTTAAATCATAAAAAAAGAATCTCAAACATTTTTTTTTCTACGGCAATATTAACTCATCGCCCTTACACATGTCTCCCCAACAGGGGAACACATACTGAGAACAAAAGAATACCAATCCAGAACGCTCAGAAAAG
The DNA here is from genome assembly GCA_018398815.1 of Conus ventricosus. Taxonomy (NCBI): domain Eukaryota; kingdom Metazoa; phylum Mollusca; class Gastropoda; order Neogastropoda; family Conidae; genus Conus; species Conus ventricosus. Next base: position 8,383,037 of record CM031606.1, read on the forward strand.
GGAAAAAAACCAACTTTAGTTTCATGAACAAAAAGGGCCCGACCCTGTTATTGTCCGACACATCACCCACATTACTCACTGCACCGGACCCGGGGCTACGAAGAGGTAGGAACAGTCAATCCCACGATGGAAGAAGGCGGAGCATGGGCCACTCAGGTCCACACTGTTGATCGCAGTCACTCAAGAGTAAAGATGAATAGATGACAAAGCGGGAAGGACATCCAGGCCAGCCCACGCATTCCAGCCCCCTCCTCGGGCAAGTGCAGGCCTTCCCAGACACGGCCACAGGTGATGCAGTCAGTAGCGACAAGGGATCCACAGCAGGTCAGGGAACGTATGCACAGGTGAGGTAAGATCAGATCAGTCCTGTATAACACATCACTTTCACCTCATAAATATCTTGCCTAACATGTGAGCTGTAGACCATGCACAGACAAAACAGAGATCAGGTCTTAATGTAAATACTTTTCTTAATACGGAGCGTTCATACTATATGAAATTAAAAATGGCTATATACCCATCCATATATATTTTGTTTTGTTTTTCCCTTTAAATTATTGTTGCATTTCCTAAATATTTAATAGTTTATCAGCTTGTCTCTATTAACTCTTTTGACATTCGATTTCCTCTGTCTTCCTCTTTAAACATTTTCAACACACATAAGAGTATTCCATGTCTTTACCCATGTAGGCAATCAGCTTCCCACTCACATATTTCCACCACAAGGGCAAAAAAAAAAAAAAAAAATCACTCTGTTAAAGTAAACATGGGAGAGTAATACTTGACTTGACTGTATCAACGATTTAGGCCTCTCCTGAGGCCTGTTCGCGATCTAAAAACAAGGTGTCGCTAACTTGGTTGCATGCGTGGCGAGCGCAAGTTAACCAAATCAGTTGGTCTGGCAAGACGGGTTGTGCAGACCAGGTAGGTCGGACCTCAATACAAAAATAAATTACATGAAATGAAACCATTCGGCGATCAAAGCACCCCACATTATCCTACTACAATTGAGCTCTATCAGACATCAATGAGCAATCGATCAAATTTCATCCATTCCCCAAACCTTGCGAATGGTGGAATCGGCATCTAACAGAATGTGCAAGTTGCAATTATTTAACAATGGAATTATTAATCATTTCAGAACACATTTTTAACAATGGAATCATTAATCATTTCAGAACACAAACATAAGTCAATGCAACACGAAACAATCCTTCACACATCTCTATACTCTTCCATGAGTTGAATTTAATTAATGAAAATGTTCAGCACTCGCTCACGTAACACAGGAGGCTGCCATTTTCCCTTATCGGAAATAGTCTTTTTACCCAAACTGGCTGACATGAAACCACAGGTCTTCGTTTTGACTTTTAACAATTCAAAAGAAAACTATTTTACAACAGAATATGACCCTCCTGCTTGGAAAACCAATTCTTTCTCAACACATATCCATAATTGTATCCTTTATGCTTAAACAGTACTTCTGATGAAACCGACTTTCGCCCTTTGTGGAAAACCCCCCAAACATTTTACACAGTATTCTTTTATACTAGTGTAAATTATCTACAACACAAATCGAATGATTTAACATGAAATTTCAAACAAAATATACTGGAAAATTAGAACAATGGGCAAATAGCGAATTTGGAATAAAACAAACCTTCCACACAACACTACATATTCGGAGTGCCAACACGGACGAGCCCACTCCTTTGCCTACATCCTATGTATGAAGGAAAACAGATCTATCATTTCGAATACGAATTAAATAAGGACTCTATCCTAATGTGGCAACAAAAAGGGTTATTTTAGTGCTATTAATTTAGTTAAATTCCAGGTTTACTCACCAAAAAGACTAGTGATACGGAACATTCAGTTGAACACAGGCAAATGAAGCCTGACGAAGAAGTCCTTCCGACTCTTGTTTGACATGACAAAGACAAAAACAAACCACCAAAGTCCCTGGTCTTCCAATGACCTCAAGGAGCAGCAATATAGGTATTTCCCTCTCGGTTATTCTTTTGAATTTTTTTTCTCTTCACTTCAATGGAGCCCACTGGCAAACATTAACCTGAAACTCGAGTTCTCAGGAACGAGGTCCCGCTACAAAAAACCCAGTTTATCCCAAAGAATAAACTTAACTTTTCAATGAACTCAAGAGGGAACGCGGTCCCATCACATACAGCAAACTATCTACACACGTCTGTCCCCAAACGCTGCTCCAAGTCGTCTGCTTCTCTCTCCTATTCACAATAAGGGGAAGATCACTTTACTCACTAGAGTCGACAGGTAACGGAAAACACGGGACACACGTGCTGCACCTGTGAGATGAGACAAACCTGGATAGAACTGAACGATAACTAAAAAAAAACCCTATGAAACGAGAACATTAAGCCTTGCACACACTTTCGCACTCTAGATTTTTCCGAGCAGAGACAGTTGGCAACAAAACAACGTCACACCGTGACAGTCACAAACCAATCTTGAAAATCCGATGGTACAAAAGGGACTTAATCCTTCACTGCAAGCGTTCTGACTGTTTGTGGCATTGTTCCCTCCCTTGCACTGCTGTGGATGTGCAACCACGTTGTGGTACAAAACTTTGTCGTTAACATGTTAGCATGGCTCTCTCTCTCTCTCTCTCTCTCTCTCTCTCTCTCTCTCTCTCTGCCTGTCTATCTCTCTCTCTCTCTCTCTCTCTCTCCTCTCTCTCTCTCTCTCTCTCTCTCTATCTATGGAAACGTGTCCCCGGCTTTCCCGGATGTGTCGCAGAGAAAGCCGCCAGTCAGAAATAATCCGTCAAGGGAATATCTGAGTGTGCCACATCAAGAGACACCAAGAAATTTATTCTCTGACAATAATGATGCTTCTCAAGCCAATTCCCTCCATTGCAATTCCCAAGGGAATACCACACGTTACCCCCCAAATTACCCAAATCCTTTATCTCTTTTTCACTACCCATCTTTGAATCCCCGTCCAACACCGATAGATCCATGTTCCGCAGACCCCTTTCTTCCAAAAAGACCCCTCCCCAATAGTATAAACAGAGCAGACCGAATCCCACCTCCATTCGGCCATTCAAGTTACCAACGTGATTATTCTAATGAATATTCCGCTCCCCTCCAAAACCCAACATACCCACAAAATATACCTGGTCAAAGGTCTAATCATCCGGCTCCTGATGGAAATGTTGTAAATGCCTATGCTCTTGAACTGTGCAGGATGGCACCGCAGCTATTGTCACAGCATTGATCTGAATGAAGTTGTTCCTGTGAATAGTGATAAAGGGCTCGCGCGCACGTGCGCGAGCAGATGTGTGTGTGTGTGTGTGTGTGTGTGTGTGTGTGTGTGTGTGTGCACGTGCGTGCTTGCATGCATGTGTGTGCGTGCACGTGCGTGTGCGTGCGTGTGCGCGCGCGCGCGCGCGCGCGTGTGTGTGTGTGTGTGTGTGTGTGTGTGTGTGTGTAAATTGCCGGCTCTGCACGTATTTATAGTCGTGATCTCACCCGAGAAAGTTGATTGTGACTGGTAACATATTTGGAATACGGTACATTTCTGCTGAAGTTTTGAAGTCACTCTAATATTCTATATACACTTGCCTTTGAATTTTCAGCTTTTTTGCTTTCGTCCTTTCGTGGATTCGTCATTGTTTATTGATCTTCAAATGAAGCAATTTTTTTCTTTCATTGCTATTAATTGTGTTATAATCCAGTTTGCCTTGACAATTTTTTTTCTTCTTATTCGTTCAGTCAGACCTTACTTGTTAGTCTGTAAGAGCTTTGTCTGCTTGTTATTATCATTGTGTGTTTAGTTTGTTAAAGTATTGACTATAATAGACAACAACCCTTGGCTGAAAAGAGATGGACTTAGAGTTGGGCATCTCAATGTCAACCATGCGATTAACAAAATGACTGAAATAGCATCAGTCATATCAAATTCGGGAAAATTTTTCACATATTTGGATTTTCGGAGTCACATCTGTCCAGTATCATATCAAATAACGACACTGCAATCCCAGGTTATAATGTTGTTCGTAGAGATCCTAAACAAAACATGGAAACTGGTATTATTGTATATCTTCATGAGTCAGTAAAATTTCAGAGGATCCATTTTTTAGAATAAATTTAACGTAGAAACAATCTGGATTGAGATCCAGCTTAAATTTAATAAGCTGTCACGGACGTAAATACTTTTGGGTTGGAAGATAAATCGTTTCTTCTAAAACCCAGTATAAAGTGGAGTGTTACCAGTGACATCCTTACTACATTGGCCGGGTGTTGACCAGTGTGCTATTTGTGTCATCCCGGGTGCGCTACGTCCGTGCATTTCGCTCCCATCCTCCAATATTTCTCTTCATTTTTTTTCTTTTAAAGCTTTCTTTTTCTGTTCTTTTATCGTTATCCACGTGGTTCATCAGCTGATGTCATGTGCCACAGGTGAGCTGTTTTGTTACCTGTTGCCATCTTGGTTAGGCCAGTGGTGTGGCACTCATTGACGGACCGTCGAGTCGGAGAGATCTCTATCTCTGCTAGCTGAGCTCATCTTTCTATATCCACTTCGGTGTGGATGGTGTGGAAGAGTCTTTCACCCTTCAGCGGGTCGGAAAGTATTCCACTGAACACCTGGGATCCCTATCCCTGCCAGCTGGAAGAACCACCTTGGGTCGTCCCTGACCTGGAGTCCCTTCGGTGTGGACCGGCACGGTTACGGCTGCCATCCTTCATTGGACTGGGGAGCGAACCGTTTCTCACCTCGCCCACCCGCCATTTTGGTAACTATATGGTCTGTTTTGGACAGTTTTGTTTTATTTGGGTTTTCTAACCTTTCAGCGGTTGAGAGGTTTTTCTTCTGCCTTCATGTGCTGTTGGCTCGGGCACACCTTTTCTGTGTGTAACTGCTCCAAGAGAGGGAGCAGGTATGGAAATGGTATCAAGATATGCGTCTTGTTGTAGAGTTGCAGAAACGCAAGAGAACTATAAAAAGCTCATTCTGGCTCACCGGTCTCAACAGGTTTCGACCGGGCGACTCCAGAATGAGCTTTTTATAGTTCTCTGACAAGTAAGACTTCAATAACATCATTTTCGCGCATACAGTCATTTTCAATAACATCATTTTTGCGCAGACGGTCATCAAACTAAGACTTGGCTGAGACACTATGCGAACAACCCTAATTAGAGGGCTTGGGGTTTGTGGCAGTCAGTACCATGTACGGCGGTCCTGGGTGGCTCATGCGATACCTGTAATTAACTAACTGTAACCACCATAAGGCGGGGCTGGCAGCGATCACCTGACCAGGTTAACCCGCAACATTGCGGTGTCACAAAAGAACATTCCTGAACGGGCGAAGCTGCTATGCGGCCAGTTGTAAACCGCACAGTTTAGTCATGGCTTTCAATGGAGACGGACGTGCTTCCTTTACAGAGGAACAACTTCTTGTTATGGATGATCATATGCAATACCACAGGCTTATGGTGGAGTATATAAACAAAAGAAAATCAGGTGAGCGCTGTTTTTTACCTTGTAAGCCAAAGAGCAGTATTGCTTTTTTGGAAGGTGGGGAGAAAGAAAAACGAGAACTAACCATTGAAGAACTACACAACTACCTTGAAAGCTTGTTGATTCAAGAAAGAGATTTAGAAAGAGATTTGGGCAATATTACTGAAAGAGATGTTGATGGCTTTGATAAGCTTTTGACTGTTGACGAAATGATTCCATTTCTACAAAATGGTGCTCTTTTACTAAAACTTGGCGAAAGAAAAACCATCCATCATGCTCTGATTATGGGTCACTGCCTTGAAAAGGCACAAACAATGTTTCAAAGATCAAAACCGACTGAGACATGGCGTTCATTTTTACGAACAAACATGAATATTGATGACTCATATGCAAGAAAACTGATGCAGCTTTCAAAACATTTTTATTATTGTCGAAAATTTCACAACCTTGCCATCACCATCAATGATTTGTTTGCCAAACGAAGTCTGATCATAAAGTACTTGCAGAAAAATGATGATTTTCGAAACTTCTGGCAAAATTAGATCGAGTTCTCTTTAGTACACCTAACAGAATGGGGTGGGGTAGTGGGTGGCGCCACTATTCCTACAAAAAGCTCCAAATGTTCAGCGACAGGTGTACTAACTGGCGATTAAGAGCCGCCAAAAAAGCTCTGCCAAAGCAGTATTTTACTTTTGAAAAAAAAACAAGCACTAACTCTGCCAATGCCGGTCCCAAGCCCGGATGAAAAAAGAGGAGGGGTGCGGTATAAACTTTTTTTGTGCGAGAAGGAAAGTATAATGAAACTCTTTGTTGTGGGAGGCAACCTGCGGTGAAGACAGCCTTGCTATAAATAGCCGTTCATGTGTGAACGTCCTGTTTTAGCAGCAGTAGGGCTGCGGTAAAATCAGCCTTGCTGACTGCTACTATAAATATCCGTTCATGTGTGAACGTCCTATTTTAGCAGCAAGAGGGCTGTTACTATAACTGACCTTTTTTAGCAGCATGAGTCTAACAGGATGTAGTGGTGCTCGTAACTAGGACAGACGTGCATCCATGCCCGTTTGACATAGATATAAAGTCGCAAGCCCTCTAACTGTGTCAAACGTGCATGGATGCCTGTTTGGTCTAGTTAAGAGTAGTGAAACTACCAAGCCACCTAACTGTGTCAAACGTGCATGGATGCCCGTTTGGTCTGGTTAGCCAAACCAACTAACCGCAGTTATTACTGTGCTGGCTGAAATGATAACAGATGTCAAGTGGCCTTACCAGTTCCACTTGACATTTTAACGCCTTCTTACCTTTACCCACCCCAAGTCATCCTCAAGTTCTTACTCAAGCCATCCTCAAGTCATCCACAAGTTCTTACTCAAGTCATCCTCAAGTCACCCCAAGTCACTTCTAAGTTCTTACTCAAGTCATCCTTAAGTCATCCACAAGTTCTTACTCAAGTCATCCTCAAGTCACTTCTAAGTTCTTACTCAAGTCAACCTCAAGTCATCCACAAGTTCTTACTCAAGTCATCCTCAAGTCACCCCAAGTCACTTCTAAGTTCTTACTCAAGTCGTCCTCAAGTCATCCTTAAGTTCTTACTCAAGTTACCTCAAGATTGGAATTAAGTCATCCTCTAAGTACAACCAAGTTCTTATTTAAGTTATCTTATAATTATCAAAAAACAAGACAATCTATGTTTTTATCTTAAATAGTAAATGTCTAATATAGTACACACACGCCTCAAAAAACGCGTCATCGTTGAGGATGTCTTGCTCAGCGTCCTTGGCGCGAGATTGGTTAGCATAGATCTTAATGAAGTTCTTACATCGTAAGCAACCACATTGATTACAATTCTGGTCTATGGAAATGTCTTTTATAGACTCCATGTCTTTATTTATTGACTTCATCATTTTAAACAAATAATAATCCGGCATGTTTTATCAAAAAAAATTTAAGTTCTTAAAATATTATTGCATCTGAAATGGATCAAAATGATCTTTTGTTGTTGGCGGTTTTGGCGTGCTGTTGTGTTCGATTTCTGTATTTAGTGGTGGAGATTGTTTGGACTTTGGTTCTTGGTGTTGCTGTTTATATATTTTATAACCGTAATAACCGCCCCCAGCAGCAGCAAGGACGCCAAAAATGACAACAGTTTTAAGTTCAATATTCCATGAAGACTTTGGCGCCCTTGAATTAACTTGTTCTTGTTCTGGAGCTGGCATTGAATTAACTGTTGGCGTTGGCGGTGTTATGTTTTCATTATGAGTTATATTCTGTGATTGTAACTTTAATTTTCTTTGTCTGTTTAACTCTGCTACTCTTTTTCCTGCCGCAACACGCCCAGGATGCTTTAGCTTTTCACTCGTCACTATCTCTACCTGATTCAGTGTTTTCTGATTCAGTGTTTCCTGATTCTGCTGATTTTCCGTCTCGTTCATTTTGAAGGGAAATAAAATCTATATGATTAAAAGTTATTAATCCCATGATTAGCGGCGATAACAATGTTCCAAATCTGTAATATAGATCACAGCTTAGAGACTCTAATGACTTTGTTAAAACTGGATCTTGCGTTAAATCATACGTAAGATCTTGTTCAGAATCAATGGGAGCAAATCTACTGACTAGTTTAGTGTACAAACTAAGAACCGTTTGCCCAACGCTTTTTACCATTCTTGACCCCAACTGCGCTTCATACCTGTTATGATACTTTATAATGTCTTGTGGCGACATCTGTTGAATCTGTTCAATGCTGAATTCAGTTCCGAGGAACTGTTTTGTTTTTCCACATGCTGCCAAAGAATACAGCCTTTCCTTTTTGGGCATAATAGCTTGATCATCAACTTCTTCATTTGTAAGTCCAAGACGGCAAATGAAACAAACTGCGGCGTTACTGAAACACGACAAAAACGCAGAAGAGCACACAAAACAAAGTGTGAAGTAACGACGATTTAATGCACGACACAAAACAGGACAAGAAATTTTCGGCAAAATGCCTTCCTCAGCGACAAAAAAATACAGACATAAACATGCACAATACTCCCCTTGTGAAGCCAAAGTGGTGAATGAAGTAGACAGAGGGACAGTGGAAGAGAGGGTGAGTAGAGTTCGAAGAATAGGGCACGAGGAAAGAGGGTAGAGTAAGTGAGGAGGAGGAAAAGGAGAGAGGGAGAGAGAGAGAGAGAGAGAGAGAGAGAGAGGGGGGGGGGGGGGGGAGGGGAGAAAGAGAGGGGAGAGACAGAGAGAGAATGGAAGTAGAGGAAGAGTGAGAGAATAAGAGAGAGAGAGAGGAGGGAAGGAGAGTG
>CM031606.1:8391925-8401925 GCA_018398815.1 Conus ventricosus
CCTCTTCCTTGTGCCTAAAAACTTCCCTCCTATTCCACTGATTGTGCCTAAAAACTTCCCTTCCTATTCCACTGATTGTGCCTAAAAACTTCCTCCATTCCTATTCCACATGATTGTGCCTAAAAACTTCCTTCCTATTCCACTGATTGTGCCTAAAAACTTCCCTTCCTATTCCACTGATTGTGCCTAAAAACTTCCCTTCCTATTCCACTGATTGTGCCTAAAAACTTCCCTTCCTATTCCACTGATTGTACCTAAAAAATGTGTGTTAAACGTGATGGAAACATTACATTTATCAGAAATGAAAGTGTTCGATATAATTTTTGATGAATTAGTATTGCACCCTAGCAAGGTGCATTGGTAGCAGGCGGCTCCAGTGTTTCCAAATATGCATGCATCCTGCAGGGGTGTAATGGGAACGAGAGAGACCAGGTTTCCTCTTGAATATAATGCTTGTTTACTCATGAAAACAATGCTGTACAATGTTTATTTCATTTTGTCCCACAGCTGTATACAATGATCTTGAAGAAGTGTGCGAGTGTGTGTGTGTGTGTGTGTGTGTGTGTGTGTGTGTGTGTGTGTGTGTGTGTGTGTGTGTGTGCGTTCCTGCCCCATCTGTTCCTTTCCCACCTTATTTGATGAAAAAAAAAGGGAAAACAAGATGAGATTTGCTTGGTGTGTGTGTGTGTGTGTGGTGAAAGTGCATGGTCTCTCTCACTACCAGTGCACCCCTAGGGGGTGCACGTCACAAAAAAGTTGCTGGTGCCATTCACTCCCGGTGCACCCTGGAATGCACTTCTTAATTTTTTCCCAAAAAATCTTTTTTGAAGTTGTTTCCCTGAATCGTTTTGATTTTACTTATTGGAATGGAAAATCACAGAAAAATCGAAACTGGTACAAAAATGTGAAACCTTGGAAAAGATATGGGTTAAGCACTCAACAATTACTATCAACTATATTATGTTGATACGACAAGGTCTTCGAACACCATCTGTAAGAAATCTGGATCATTTCAGTTCTGCATGTTTGCCACCGACGGTGAACTGGGTGCCAAAGACTACATTAAACTTACTCTCCCCCTCGATGTCTTCTCCCTTGCTCGCCTCAATGACGCAAGGGAGATAATCGCTAGAAAGAAAATATCGACCATGCGTTCAACGCCCGTTTCCACTGTGTGTGTGTATAGCAGACGATCACAGCGAGTGAACGACGCGCCAAGAGGCAATCAATCGTTAACAAGTGTATCGAACGTGGAGTATCGTGCACCCCGACATACACGTATGAATATGTAGACAATGGAAGTGAAGTCTGTCCTGAAACTGCAGAAAGCTACCACATGCCAGTCTCTGTTTTTACCTTCTCTCCGTTCTTGATCATCTTGAGTTTCGATGCAAACAAGATCAATGGGATCTCACAGGATTCCTGTACCTTTTTCTTCCAGTCAAACATAAAGGTAAACGTCGCATTCTTTGCAGACAGTCTTCGCGGCTTCTGTGAGGGAGTCGGCCCAGCTGCACGTAGAAGCTATCTTACTATGCAACAGACGACAGCTTCGCTTCCGCTGCGCGGGTAAAGTAATTGAGTTACCAAATCGAGAAGTTCACAGAAGTTCACTCGCGCAACCCGACCCCTCTCTCTCTCTCGCTCTCTCTCTCTCTCTGTCTGTCTCTTTGTCTCTGTCTCTGTCTCTCTCTCTCTCTCTCTCTCTGTGCAGATAAAAGACACGGATATGAAAAACAAATGTTAAACAACCTAACCCTTGGCTCAGCTTTTCTTATCTTTTGAATTCGGCCTGATACTCCACGAGGGCTGAAGGACCCAAGGAAATCGTTTGTAATTATTGAAGGGCCACTGCTTCGTTTTCCCCTTGTGTACCATACACAGCCACGGCCTTTCATTGATAGCGATTATGACCTCTGCACTCCAAATTGGAGCAGCTGCACGCACTTCCCTCGGATGAATATGGACCGTCCTTTCTACCAATCGAAACAAAGATTCCAAAATAGGGCGAATCACGCAGCCCGACATCTATTGATATTTGGCAAATAAAAAGAAACAGATAAAGAAATACAAAGCGAAATTTAGAGGTTCAAAATTCAAAATGAGCTTACTTCCATTGGAAGTCCTTTTGATGTTTTCATAGGAACTAAGTAAATGGTTGTCCTAAAAGGCAAGACGCCCTCGATACGTTTCTTTCCACACTACATTCTGCCAGTAAGTCATTGTTCTTTTTCCCAGTTTCTTATGTTGTTTCTTCTAATCATTTTCAGTCATTATGTTGGTGTTCCTCTTCAGTTTTACTTTTTTTCTAATCATTTTCTAGCCAAGATGTTGTTCTTCCAGTTCCTTTCTTTTTTCCCTTTTTTTTTTTTTAACCTCAGGCATCTACAATATAACGCCCACTGAGTGGCTGGAAGAACGGTCGGAATGAGTGTGTGTGTGTGTGTGTGTGTGTGTGTGTGTGTGTGTGTGTGTGTGTGTGTACGTGCGTGGTGCGGTGCGTGCGTGCGTGTGTGTGCGTGCGTGCGTGCGTGCGTGCGTGTGTGTGTGCGTGCGTGTGCGTGTGGGGTGCGTGTTGTGCGTGTGTGTGTGTGTGTGTGTGTGTGTGTGTGTGTGTGTGTGTGTGTGTGTGTGTGTAGCTTGATTTGTTTCGATTTGCTCCCCTTTTTTTTTTTCCTTCTTTCTTTAAACGAAAGTATTTTTAGACCGATCTCTGACATTATCAGTTACAGAAAACCTTACAAAAACGACGGATATTGAAAAAAAAATCTTATATCTCAGAACCTTGTAGTTTCAAAACTTTCCACCGACGAACTACATGCAAATGTGACTACCTTGATATCTAGATGAGAAGGGGAGGAAGGGGAGGAAAGTGGAGCGGGGGGGGGGGGGGGGGAGAAAAGTGTGTGGTGTGTGTGTGTGTGTGTGTGTGTGTGTGGTGTGTGTGTGTGTGTGTGTGTGTGTGTGAGTGCGTGCGTGCGTGCGTGCGTGCTTTGCGTGCGTGCGTGCGTGCGTGCGTGTGTGTGTGCGTGCTTTGTGTGGTGTGTGTGTGTGTGTGTGTGTGTGTGTGTGTGTGTTGTGTGTGATGTGTGTGGTGTGTGTGTGTGTGTGTGTATGCGCGCGCGCGCGCGCGCGTGCGTGCGTGCGTGCGTGTTTTGTGTGGTGTGTGTGTGTGTTTTTGTGGTGTGTGGTGTGTGTGTGTGTGTGTGTGTGTGACAGATTCACAAAAAAGCTCTCACGTGCTATCAATCAATGTTTTTTACAAAATCACCAAAAAGCTTTTTGAACGACGCTGGAAGGAGATGGGGGTTGGGCGCGATTGCGGAAAAGGGGTTGGAGTGGGGGTGGGGAATGACAGCAGAGTGGGAGAAGGGAGAGGCGTCGTTCACGCATTAATCTAAACTCTCTGTGATGACGTGTTTTTTTGACTTTTTCACCTTCTTTTCTGTTTTAAATGGTGTGTGAGGTGGATTCAACTGTTTTGTTTTTCCCTCTGGGGAAATTGGGGGGAGAGAATAAGAGTGGGCCGGGAGAGATGGAGGAGAGAGTGGAGGATAAGAAGATTTGGGAAATCCCGGATCAACCCCCCTATATCCCCCCTTTTTTTCCCAATCCTTCATCCCACCTTTTCCTAACTCCCGGACCAACCCTCCTATATCCCCCCTTTTCCCCAATCCTTCATTTCCCCCCTTTTCCTAACTCCCGGACCAACCCTTCCTATATAACCCCCTTTTCCCAATCCTTCATCCCACCTTTTCCTAACTCCCGGACCAACCCCCCTATATCCCCCTTTTCCCAATCCTTCTCCACCTTTTCCTAACTCCCGGACCAACCCTCCTATACCCCCTTTTCCCAATCCTTCATCCCACCTTTTCCTAACTACTGCACAACCCTCCTATATCCCCCTTTTCCCAATCCTTCATCCCACCTTTTCCTAACTCCCGGACCAACCCTCCTATATCCCCCCTTTTCCCAATCCTTCATCCCACCTTTTTCCTAACTCCCGGACCAACCCTCCTATATCCCCCTTTTCCCAATCCTTCATTCCCACCTTTTCCAATCTCCCGGCCAACCCTCCTATAACCCCCTTTTCCCAATCCTTCATCCCCCCTTTTCCTAACCCCCCGGACCAACCCTCCCATATCCCCCTTTTCCCAATCCTTCATCCCACCTTTTCCTAACTCCTGGACCAACCCTCCTATCCCCCTTTCCCAATCCTTCATCCCACCTTTTCCTAACTCCTGGACCAACCTCCTATATCCCCCCTTTTCCCAATCCTTCATCCCACCTTTTCCTAACTCTGGACCAACCCCCCTATACCCCCCTTTTCCCAAACCTTCATCCCACCTTTTCCTAACTCCTGGACCAACCCCCCTATATTTCCCCCCTTTTCCCAAACCTTCATCCCACCTTTTCCTAACTCCTGGACCAACCCCCCCTATATCCCCCTTTTCCCAATCCTTCATCCCACCTTTTCCTAACTCCCGGACCAACCCCCTATATCCCCTTTTCCCAATCCTTCATCCCACCTTTCCTAACTCCCGGGCCAACCCTCCTATATCCCCCCTTTTCCCAATCCTTCATCCCACCTTTTCCTAACTCCCGGACCCAAAACCCCCCTATACCCCCCTTTTCCCAATCCTTCATCCCCCCTTTTCCTAAATCCCGGACCAACCCTCCTATATCCCCCTTTTCCCCAAACCTTCATCCCCCCTTTTCCTAACTCCCGGACCAACCCTCCTATATCCCCCCCTTTTCCCAATACTTCATCCCACCTTTTCTTTAACTCCCGGACCAAACCTCCTATATCCCCCCCTTTTCCCCCAAACCTTTATCCCACCTTTCCTAACTCCCGGACCAACCCTCCTAATCCCCCCTTTTCCCCCAAACCTTCATCCCACCCTTTTTTTAACTCCCGGACCAACCCCCCTATATCCTACTATTCCCAATCCTTCATCCCATCTTTTCCTAACCCCGGACCAACCCCCTATATCCCCCCCCTTTTCCCAATCCTTTATCCCACCTTTTCCTAACTCCCGGACCAACCCTCCTATATCCCCCTTTTTCCCAATCCTTCATCCCACCTTTTTCTAAATCCCCGGACCAACCCCCAATATCCTACTTTTCCCAATCCTTCATCCCATCTTTTCCTAACTCCCGGACCAACCCTCCTATATCCCCCTTTTCCCAACCTCATCCCACCTTTTCCTAACTCCTGGACCAACCCCCCTAATCGCCCTTTTCCAATCCCTTTATCCCACCTTTTCCTAACTCCTGGACCAAAACCCCCCTATATCCCCCTTTTCCCCAAACCTTCATCCCCACCTTTTCCTAACTCCTGGGGCCAACCCTCCTATATCCCCCTTTTTCCCAATCCTTCATCCACCTTTTCTAACTCCTGGACCAACGCTATATATCCCCCTTTTCCCAATCCTTTTATCCCACCTTTTCCCCAACTCCTGGACCACCCTCCTATATCCCTTTTCCAATTCAAAAAAACCACTTTTCTAACTCCGGGCAACCTCCTTATATCCCTTTTCCCAATCCTTCATCCCACCTTTTCTAAAATCTGGACCAAAACCCCCATATCCCCTTTTCCCAATCCTTCATCCCACCTTTTCCTAACTCCTGGACGAACCCTCCTATATCCCCTTTTCCCAATCTTCATCCCACCTTTTCCTAAAATTCTGCACAACCCTCCTATATCCCCCTTTTCCCAATCCTTCATCCCACCTTTTCCTAACTCCCGGGCCAACCGTCCTATATCCCCCTTTTCCCAATCCTTCATCCCACCTTTTCCTAACTCCTGGACCAACCCCTCCTATAAACCCCCTTCCCAATCCTTCAAACCACCTTTTCCTAACTCCTGGACCAACGCTCAATTTATCCCCCTTTTCCCAATCCTTCATCCCACCTTTTCCTAACTCCTGGACCAACCCTCCTATATCCCCCTTTTCCCCAAACCTTCATCCCACCTTTTCCTAACTCCCGGACCAACCCCCTATATCCCCTTTTCCCAATCCTTCATCCCACCTTTTCCTAACTCCTGGACCAACCCCCCTATATCCCCCCTTTTCCCAATCCTTCATCCCACTTTTTCCCAACTCTGGACCAACCCTCCTATATCCCCCTTTTTCCCAAACCTTCATCCCACCTTTCCTAACTTCGCACAACATCCTATACCCCCCCCCCCTTTTCCCAATCCTTTATCCCACCTTTTCCTAACTCCTGGACCAACCCTCCTATATCCCCTTTTCCCAATCCTTCATCCCACCTTTTCCTAACTCCTGGACCAACCCCCCCATAACCCCCCTTTTCCCCAATCCTTCATCCCCCCTTTTTCCCAACTCCTGGACCAACCCCCCTATATCCCCATTTTCCCAATCCCTTCATCCCACCTTTTCCCAACTCCTGCACAACCCTCCTATATCCCCCTTTTCCCAATCCTTCATCCACCTTTTCCTAACTCCCGCACAACCCCCCTATATCCCCCCTTTTCCCAATCCTTCATCCCACCGTTTCCTACTCCTGGACCAACCCTCCTTATATCCCCTTTTCCCAATCCTTCATCCTACCTTTTCCTAACTCCTGCACAACCCTCCTATATCCCCCTTTTTTCCCAATCCTTTATCCCACCTTTTCCTAACTCCTGCACAACCCTCCTATATCCCCCTTTTCCCAATCCTTTATCCCACCTTTTCCTAACTCCTGCACAACCCTCCTATATCCCCCTTTTCCCCCAAACCTTCATCCCACCTTTTCCCAACCTGCACAACCCCCCTATATCCCCCTTTTCCCAATCCTTCATCCCACCTTTTCCTAACTCCTGCACAATCCTCCTTTTATCCCCCTTTTCCCAATCCTTCATCCCACCTTTTCCTAACTCCTGCACAACCCTCCTATATCCCCTTTTCCAATCTTCATCTCCACCTTTCCTAACTCCCGGGCCAACCCTCCTATATCCCCCTTTTCCCAATCCTTCATCCCACCTTTTTCCCAACTCCTGCACAACCCTCCTATATCCCCCTTTTCCCAATCTTCATCCCACATTTTCCTAACTCCTGCACAACCCTCATATATCCCCCTTTTTCCCCAAACCTCCATCCCACCTTTTCCTACTCCTGCACAACCCTCCTAAATCCCCTTTTTCCAAAACCTCCATCCCACCTTTTCCCCAACTCCTGGCCCAACCCTCCTTATATCCCCCCTTTTCCCAAACCCCCATCCGACCATCGATCAGTGATATATAGAGCTATGTTTTCGCTTCACACACACACACAACACACACCACACACACACACACACACACACACACACACACACACACACACACACACACACAACGTACACACACACAAAAACACCACACCAAAACACACACACACCACACACAACACACACACACACACACACAAAACACACCACACACACGTACACACACAAAGTACACACACACACACACACACAACACACACACACCACACACCCCACACACAACACACACCCCACACACACACATTGTTCTTCCAGCTGCTTTCCAAGCGCAGGGAAAAAGAGAGCAGACGGTGACAGAGGCGGAGAACAAGGAGGAAGAGATCATTTAAAATTCTGCCCTTCTTGGAGGATATGAAGCAGTCTGGTGGGGCGGAGTCCGGGAGGCTGCGGAAAGAGAGTCTGTTAAACAGGATACCATAGCACGTGGAGTTAGCTGGAACGCATGCTGCTGAAGATTTGAGGAAGACGACACACTTTGGCTGTAGGCCCAAGGCGAACGGAAACGGCCTTTCCAGACCTAGCTGAAGACGTCCAGAAGACGCGGAGAGGCTGACCACCAGGTCAGTAGAAGACTCGTGTGTTAGGTTCTCAGGATTCTCCGTCACGACGACGCGGAGGAGTTGGCCGCCAGGTCGGTGGCTCAACGTGTGTGTGTGTGTGTGTGTGTGTGTGTGTGTGTGTGTGTGTGTGTGTGTGTGTGTGTGTTTTGTGTGTGTGTGTGTGTGTGTGTGTGTGTGTGTTGCTGTGTGTGTGTTGCTGTGTGGGTGTTCCTGGGAGGACTCTACAGACAGCATCCGTGAGCGGCTCTGCTGACTGTGTGAAGACTGTGACTTTGCATGAACGCAGCCAGGTACACGAACTGTCTGTTCGGACATTACTTTGGTACGTACGACCCCTTGTCCCTCTATTCTCACACACTGCGTTCTGGCTGCTGACTGTAGTGCATCTGCCTCACCCTTGAAGTTTGTAGAGAACGTGCCAGCCGGGATGGCTTATCGGACAGGAGTTCCATCCATCAACTTCAGGAAAACTCATCCATCTGTTTCTGGTAGCTTCTTCTGCTGAGCCATCTGTATATGCATGTGTCCAGAACTCTTTACGGTATGTTTGCTCTATACAGTCAAGGGGTTACTGCTTTACTCTCCAGATCTGACTGTGTGCCCTTTGTGAGAACCCCAGGAATGGTGACTCTTATTTCTGGGAATTGATTTTTTTCCATGATGGAAGTGAACAGTGTGATGGAATTGTCTTGTTCCCTTGTTGGAAAAAATCAGGATCCTGTCTCTCAAGTCTGCGTGCGTTGTGCACAAAGCTGCTGCACTTCAGTCTGCACTTGGTGGGCCCTGACATTTTTGTGTGTGCATGGAGTAGTTCTTTGTCCTCGTAAGTTTGGCCGATTGTATGAGAACTTTATTATCTCGTCTGGTGTAACCTTTGTCACAAGATGGAAAGAGGCCTAGGAACAAAGCCATTGTCCGGTGTAACCTTCGTCACAAGATGGAAAGAGGCCTAGGAACAAAGCCATTGTCTGGTGTAACCTTTGTCACAAGATGGAAAGAAGCCAGGGAACAAAGCCATTGTCTGGTGTAACCTTTGTCACAAGATGGAAAGAGGCCTGGAAACAAAGCCATTGTCTGGTGTAACCTTCGTCACAAGATGGAAAGAGGCCTGGAAACAAAGCCATTGTCTGGTGTAACCTTCGTCACAAGATGGAAAGAGGCCTAGGAACAAAGCCATTGTCTGGTGTAACCTTTGTCACAAGATGGAAAGAGGCCTGGAAACAAAGCCATTGTCTGGTGTAACCTTCGTCACAAGATGGAAAGAGGCCTAGGAACAAAGCCATTGTCCGGTGTAACCTTTGTCACAAGATGGAAAGAGGCCTAGGAACAAAGCCATTTTCTGGTGTAACCTTTGTCAAAAAATGGAAAGAGGCCTGGAAACAAAGCCATTGTCTGGTGTAACCTTCGTCACAAGATGGAAAGAGGCCTGGAAACAAAGCCATTGTCTGGTGTAACCTTTGTCAAAACATGGCAAGAGGCCTGGAAACAAAGCCATTGTCTGGTGTAACCTTCGTCACAAGATGGAAAGAGGCCTAGGAACAAAGCCATTGTCTGGTGTAACCTTCGTCACAAGATGGAAAGAGGCCTGGAAACAAAGCCATTGTCTGGTGTAACCTTCGTCACAAGATGGAAAGAGGCCTAGGAACAAAACCATTGCAGTCTAGTGTGACGACCCAGGATCGTTCGACAAAATCAGTTTTAAAAATGTGCGCCAATATCACCGAACTGATTTCAACAAAACGCCAGAAGGTCCAAAGAAATATCCGTAAATTTTGGCATCGATCAGATTTTGCTAGGACTGTTAATACTATAAAGTTACTGATAAGAAGTGATGACTGTCTATAAAGCAATACATTTTCTTGGAATATTGAAAAAGATTAAGTGATACCAACGTTGATATTTTGTTGTTGTTTTTTATTCTACTAAATAAAAACTACACAGGAAATACTTTTCAGTCTGTGCCAACCTCCCGTGACAGGAATTTTTTTTTTTTTTCACACAGGAACCGACTCTAGTCAAAGGGCAAATCCAAGAATCGTTTGACCTTGGTGGAGGGTCTACGTTCTCCTGAGTTCAGTTTTAGTTTCCCGATTAAATAAAAACAAGTTATTTCTAATGATCCGCTAGACGACTGTGAGGGTGTCTTCTTCTGATCCGTCTTCGTA
>CM031606.1:8414425-8416925 GCA_018398815.1 Conus ventricosus
TGTATGTCGAAGAGGAATCCAGGTACTGATTGGCTGTCTGAAGAAGGACGACGTCATATCCTGGCTATTCACAGGACTTGGTACCACCGAGCACGTTCTCAATGAGGTTTCTACAATCTTCAGCGTCCTCTCATCAATCAGGGTTTTGTTCTCATTGAGGTTCCTACAATCTTCAGCGTCCTCTCAACGATCAGGGTTTTGTTCTCATTGAGGTTCCTACAATCTTCAGCGTCCTCTCAGCGATCAGGGTTTTCTCATTGAGGTTCCTACAATCTTCAGCGTCCTCTCAACGATCAGGGATTTCTCATTGAGGTTCCTACAATCTTCAGTGTCCTCTCAGCGATCAGGGTTTTCTCATTGAGGTTCCTACAATCTTCAGCGTCCTCTCAGCGATCAGGGTTTTCTCATTGAGGTTCCTACAATCTTCAGCGTCCTCTCAACGATCAGGGTTTACTCATTGAGGTTCCTACAATCTTCAGCGTCCTCTCAGCAATCAGGGTTTTCTCATTGAGGTTCCTACAATCTTCAGCGTCCTCTCAACTATCAGGGTTTTCTCATTGAGGTTCCTACAATCTTCAGCGTCCTCTCAACGATCAGGGTTTTCTCATTGAGGTTCCTACAATCTTCAGCGTCCTCTCAGCGATCAGGGTTTTCTCATTGAGGTTCCTACAATCTTCAGTGTCCTCTCAGCGATCAGGTTTTCTCATTGAGGTTCCTACAATCTTCAGCATCCTCTCAGCGATCAGGGTTTTCTCATTGAGGTTCCTACAATCTTCAGCGTCCTCTCAGCGATCAGGGTTTTCTCATTGAGGTTCCTACAATCTTCAGCGTCCTCTCAACGATCAGGGTTTTCTCATTGAGGTTCCTACAATCTTCAGCGTCCTCTCAACGATCAGGGTTTTCTCATTGAGGTTCCTACAATCTTCAGCGTCCTCTCAGCGATCAGGGTTTTCTCATTGAGGTTCCTACAATCTTCAGCGTCCTCTCAGCGATCAGGGTTTTCTCATTGAGGTTCCTACAATCTTCAGCGTCCTCTCAACGATCAGGGTTTTCTCATTGAGGTTCCTACAATCTTCAGCGTCCTCTAAACGATCAGGGTTTTCTCATTGAGGTTCCTACAATCTTCAGCGTCCTCTCAGCGATCAGGTTTTCTCATTGAGGTTCCTACAATTTTCAGCGTCCTGTCAGCGTTCAGGGTTTTCTCATTGAGGTTCCTACAATCTTCAGCGTCCTCTCATCGATCAGGGTTTTCTCATTGAGGTTCCTACAATCTTCAGCGTCCTCTCAGCGATCAGGGTTTTCTCATTGAGGTTCCTACAATCTTCAGCGTCCTCTCAACGATCAGGGTTTTCTCATTGAGGTTTCTACAATCTTCAGCGTCCTCTCAACGATCAGGGTTTTCTCATTGAGGTTCCTACAATCTTCAGCGTCCTCTCAACGATCAGGGTTTTCTAATTGAGGTTCCTACAATCTTCAGCGTCCTCTCATCGATCAGGGTTTTCTCATTGAGGTTCCTACAATCTTCAGCGTCCTCTCAACGATCAGGGTTTTCTCATTGAGTTTCCTACAATCTTCAGCGTCCTCTCAACGAGCAGGTTTTTCCCATTGAGGTTCTTACAATCTTCAGTGTCCTCTCAGCGATCAGGGTTTTCTCATTGAGGTTCCTACAATCTTCAGTGTCCTCTCAACGATCAGGGTTTTCTCATTGAGGTTCCTACAATCTTCAGTGTCCTCTCAACGATCAGGGTTTTCTCATTGAGGTTCCTACAATCTTCAGTGTCCTCTCAACGATCAGGTTTTTCTCATTGAGGTTCCTACAATCTTCAGCGTCCTCTCAACGATCAGGGTTTTCTCATTGAGGTTCCTACAATCTTCAGTGTCCTCTCAGCGATCAGGTTTTCTCATTGAGGTTCCTACAATCTTCAGCGTCCTCTCAACGATCAGGTTTTCTCATTGAGGTTCCTACAATCTTCAGTGTCCTCTTAGCGTTCACACACGGAACCTCGGTTTATAGTCTCATTCGAAGGACTGTATGGGAAATGGAGTCAGAACCAATGTTAACTCCGAGAGAAAAATCCCCCTGTACCGAAACGCGCTTCATTCAGTCGTTTCCCGTGTCATCCAGTTAATATCGTTCACTCAGTTTCCTTACTTCCTTCATTCTTTCCATTTCTCACGCAGGGCGCATGCTATGTGTAACGTGTCATCCATACCAACGGCCAAACTGGCCTTCTCTTCCGAAAGTTAGTGATGGGATTTTACGTGTGTGCAAGATATTATGCATGCGTTCACACACGGAACCTCGGTTTATAGTCTCATTCGAAGGAGTGTATGGGAAATGGAGTCAGAACCAATATTAACTCCGAGAGAAAAATTCCCCTGTACTGAAACGCTCCGGCGGAGATTCGAACCCGCAACCCCAGGATCACCAAGATTACGAGTCTAGCGCTCTACCAACTGAGGTATTCCGGCTGCCGAACCAATTCTACACAGACGCATT
>CM031606.1:8424425-8429425 GCA_018398815.1 Conus ventricosus
TGCTTGTTTGCACGCGCGGAATACAATGAAATGCTGCATGATTGTTAAGCAAAATACCGCCATCTGAATATATGTATCATGACAAAAACAAGACACACCAACATCAAACCACTTTTGTTCGACAGAATTTTTGTTAGGGAGATGTAATATATTATGTTCTGATGAAGTATACCGAATCTTTTTCCTTTCATTACTTTTTGGATAATAAGACCACCGTGTAACATCTACATTGGCTTTCTTTTCCGCAGAACTGGACACGCTTTGGAATTTTACCATTAATTTTCACGACCGGCAAGTGCAGTCTACAGATTGCCACCTGAAACAACCTTTTATTGTCAAGTGATAAAATCGACCTGTACCTGATAAATATTATTTATTTATTTATTTATTTATTTATTTTTTAAGTTATAAATCACTTTTTTTTCAAAACAATAGAACAAATTACAAATATGGACTACAAAACGCACACACAAGGTAATGAGACAATTATAACAACAAAACATAATAACCATCATAATCATCTTCATCATGATTATAATCATCATCGTCATCATTTTTAGCATCATCACCATGTAACTACTGTGATTACCAAAATGATTTTTTTTAACAAAAAGAAAATATAATAACGATCAGCGTCTTCGTCAATTTGTGAGACTGCTACCGTTGACCTGATAAATAGTTAACATATTATTGGCCTGAAACATATCAGACAGACAAATAATGAGGCTTTGAGTCGGAAATTTCTGTATAAAATGACATATTACTTTGACATGTCATTGACATGTTGTTTCAGATATGTGCACACCACAGGTTGTTCAACATATGTTTGTTATTTTCAGCCATGTCTGTACGCAAGGCAGACCGTTCAACATATGTTTGTTACTTTCAGCCATGTCTGTACGCAAGGCAGACCGTTCAACATATGTTTGTTATTTTGCAGTCATGTCTGTACACACCCCAGATCGTTCAACATAATGTTTGTTGTTTTCCAATCATGTCTGTACACACCACAGATCGTTCAACATAATGTTTGTTGTTTTCCAATCATGTCTGTACACACCACAGATCGTTCAACATAATGTTTGTTGTTTTCCAATCACGTCTTTGATTCTCACTAATTCACTCTTTTGAAAATAAACACAAATATAACGACGGAATTTTCCACTGTTCCGGAACAGGTAGAACACGTTTCTTTGAGATTTTATGACCGTAGCAATATAATTTGACAGTACACGATGCGCTTTCACTGCGTCTTTATTAAAATATAAGCTGAAAGCATCATTTGGGGGAGGAATGCGGGGGGGGGGGGGGGGGGGGGGGGGGTTGCTATTCAGCATGAAACCTGATGATCTCGAACGTCGCCATACTAGACTTGATCTACGCTGACTTGATTTGTTGTGTGTGTTTGAGAGGGGAGAGAGAGAGAGAGAGAGAGAGAGAGGAGAGAGAGAGAGAGAGAGAGAGAGAGAGAGAGGGAGAGAGAGAGACTGTGCGTGTGTGCATGCACTTGCTCAAACGTGTATTTTCAAAGTTTAAAAACATTCTGCAGTAATTTGGGGAAAAAAGGTCAGTTATAGCCCCCTTTAATGCACGCTTCTCATGAACCTTTATTTTTGTTCAAAATTTATCGTGAGCTATTCATTTAAAAATCTTCATTATCATATCTTTATCAGCTTGGCGTGTGTATGTTGATGAATTCTTGACTTCCGGGCTATTTCATACAAGCAGTTTCACCAAAATAATGCCATTCAATTTATCTCAAATGGACCTTATGGGATCACAGATGAAAAAAAAATGAAAAAAAAAAGTTCAGCAATAAAGCAGCGACGAAGAATTTGTTCATAATCTGCTTCTTGTATGAGTCGTATTCAAACAATATTCAAGATTTACAAGAGAATGAATTGTTTAGCCACGAATTTTTCCTGATTGTTATTCCTTTCATGTAAAACTACAGTCATCTGATTGTTAATCTTATTCCTTTCATGTAAAACTACAGTCATCTGATTGTTATTCCTTTCATGTAAAACTACAGTCATTTTCCTTCGAAACGCTGTGTTACAATGTCTGCTTATCGCGTCATGTTTTGTTTCCATTCATTCAAGAATGACGGACATTAAGTTGAAGAAAATCTCTAAAACGTAAGAACTGATAAAGCCTTTCTCCAAAGAAATGGGATAATCAAATTTGTTCGTTGATGATATCGTAAATAATCCGTCTATGGTTGATGATATAGCTTTCCCAAATTTCTGTTAACACTATTACACATTGAAGGAAGTCTCTTACACACATAGATTCAGATGATATCCGTGGCACGAAATCTTCAGGCATTAGATCAAAAGCTCGCTTTAACGGCAATGAGGGCGCCGGGAATTTTGTTGTTGTTTTAACATTTCGCGTTTTGCGTCAATTATTCCAAGGCTGCTTACCACAGAGCGATCATTCATTACTGGGCGTAATCACAGCGTATAACATTTTAGCAAACATTCAACGAGCGATTTATGATCTGACTTGGAGAAATCGGTCTCCAGGGCAGAACAATCTGCTCCCCATGTTTTCATGCATATTTACAGCGTTCGGCTGGGACTATGACAAATCACGCATTCTAATAGAGGAGTTGTGTAAGTCTACCATAGCCTGCTTTGTGGTCAGTTCAAACCTTTGAGATATTGGTTAGTTTGTTCACTGAGACCAGGCAAGGATCCGTTATTTCACAGTAGGATCCGTTATTTCACAGTAGGATCCGTTATTTCACAGTTTTAAAACTGCTGTTGCTGTTGTGATTTAAAGTTCATATAGTCATTCTTTTTTTCTTTTTTTCTTTATCGAGTCGAAAAGTTATGTTCAAAGAATATACTAATCTGTCTCAATAGACAGATTATCCGGAAAGTGTGTTTTTGTGCATTGATACTATATTTGTTTGTTCATTAATGATAGTTTGCTTTTGTCAGTAATAATGCCTAGTTTTTAGATTGACGTGATTCCCCATTGTCTTGTGTTTGGTATAACTTTTAGTCAGCTCTGGGTTGTCCTGAACAGAGAAAGAACATTGAGTTGTGTTCACCAGTTTCGATCCGTGTAATGGACTCTCCCGTTCGACGCACTTTGGCTCGTTCTTTTTCCACCCAATTCAGCGTTCAATTGGATTGAATCTCGCTTCTCATTTTAACGCTGATTGAAACAGTCTAACTCGGCAAGTTAAAATTTTAAAAAAGCGGTCGAGAGACAAGCATTGCATGAATTTGTTTTCTGTTATCTACAAGACACACTCCTATCCCCACTCCTTTTATTCTTATCTTTAGGAGCTCCAGTTTGACTTGATGTGCTAAACCTGCTGAACGTCGACTGTTCTAGCTATAAACTGCCCTACACCTGTAACATTCATTCTTAGAACTGTAACTGTTACACAGCAGGTTTTACCTTGGTTTTTAGATGTATGACACGCTCACGACAAATTGTTGTTGTCTGTTAGAATGACAATATGTAAACAACAACAGATGTATGTAAACAATATGTAAACAACAACACATGGTCTTGTATTGGATAACAGGCCTAGTTAGAACTGTGACACGCACACACCAAAGTTAATAGGAATGTTTGAACCAATTACAAGCAGTTCACTGAAAAATTCTGTGCCCGTGTGTTCCCCCAAACAAACAAACAAAAACTAACAAATAGAAAGCAAACGCCATAAACCAACCAGCTTGTACATTGGAACACAAATAAATACACAAGTGAATAAACAAATGAACAACCAACCTAGCTTCAACAGTAACGACAATACCACACGCCAGACACCAACACACTTCCTCAAACGCATAAACACTAGAGCAGACAAAAAAAAGAAAGAAAAAAAAAAGAAAGAAAACAGACGGGTATGAATCCTTGCCAGAAAAAAAACAAAACAAACGCAGAGCATAAAAGAACCTCAGAATGCAACTCCTTGCAACTAAAACACATTAATGCTAGAACATCCGCAAATCCAGACATAGGTCTAACCTGGTCTTGTATTGGATAATAGGCCTAGAGGGAATCTGATGTTACAAGACGAGAGAGAGAGAGAGAGAACTTGAAAAAATGATCATCAAAAGAATGAAAAAGGAAAAAATCAAAAGAAAGACAGAAATGGTAAAAAAACAAAAACAACTAAGAACGAAAGAAACAGAGAAATGATACAGAACGAAAGAAACAGAGAAATGATACAGAACGAAAGAAACAGAGAAATGATACAGATAGAAAGAAACAGAGAAATGATACAGATAGAAAGAAACAGAGAAATGATACAGATAGAAAGAAACAGAGAAATGATACAGATAGAAAGAAAAAGAGAAATGATACAGATAGAAAGAAACAGAGAAATGATACAGATAGAAAGAAACAGAGAAATGATACAGATAGAAAGAAACAGAGAAATGATACAGATAGAAAGAAACAGAGAAATGATACAGATAGAAAGAAACAGAGAAATGATACAGATAGAAAGAAACAGAGAAATGATACAGATAGAAAGAAATAGAAAAAGCGAAAGAAACAGTAAACAAGGAAAGAAATGTTAAAAAAAAGAAGAAGGAAGAAAAGAAAGAAAAATCAAGAGAGAGAGAGAGAGAGAGAGAGAGAGAGAGAGAGAGAGAGAGAGAGAGAGAGAGAGAGAACTCTGAACTCTGAACTCTCTCTGAACTCTGAACTCTGAAAATTTTGATTATAAGGCCACCAACCTGTATACAATGGGTACACGTTTGTTGAAAATAAAATAAAATAAAAAGGGGGTACGGGTCATCAGCTAAGGGAAGTAATTTCTTTCCACAAACACACAAGCAAAGAATTACAAGGGGAAATAATTCCAGGAAACAAACCAAAACAAACAAAATATTTTCACTTGCGTTTGAAACCAATCACAACACGTATTCATAATTATATCTAATTTCCGTTCGTAAGTTCATGTCTAGTTTGACTTGATGTACATTACGCATGACTTGTGACGCTCTTTTGTGTTATATTCATTG
>CM031606.1:8448173-8458173 GCA_018398815.1 Conus ventricosus
ATGATTTAAAGTGAGAAATGTTTTCACTGGGAAAAAAAAATCGGTTTTTACTGCGGAACTTCCTGCAATATAATGGCGTTAAATCATCTTCTAAATTTCCCACGATCTATATTTCAAGTACTTTTTTGTGTTGATTCAAAGTCTGTGCTTCAGGCACTGAAATCATTAAAACTGCAGAATAGATCAGAAATGATAATTGAAATTAGTTGTTTAATTCATGCTCTCTCTATACAAGGCACGGCAATTACTTTTGCTGGATACCGTTACACTGTTCGTTTTATTATAACGACAAAGTAGACAGAGCTGCAAAACAAGGTGCAAAATGGTGTTCAGAGTCTCTCAGGATGGATTTTCCGCTTACGGTTCAAGAACAATATAGTATAGTGGAATCTTTTGCTTGGAACCATTTCCAGAATTCCTTCAAAAAGTCTCAAAAAAAGCTTATTTACACAGATTTTAGTATTGCAAACTTAAAAGCACACTCCACATCAGCAGGAAGTTATCGTCCCTTATGTATAAGTGGAAAGTCGATGCTTTTACAACAAAAATTTAGTAAAAATGCCTCATGTGTTTGTGGACAGAGCATCACAGTTGATCATATTATCTCATGGGGCCGCAATTAAACAATTTATACCCATACTTTCTACATACTATTACAAATATTTTCGAATCACCAGCATTAACCTATGAATTCTTCTTTTTTTTTCAAAGAGTCCAATAAGTAAGTACTTATAGTTTCTTACATTTATTTACTCATACTTATGAGGTTACTTTTAAGTGAGTCAATCATTAACCTACTTCTAATGTTACATAATATATACGAAAGGACCATCCTTATCCATCCCCTACCTCTCACTGCACTCCCCCAAATCAAAACCATTTGTAGCTTTCTAGCTTGATCATGAGGGTTTTGTTTGAAATGTTTTCATTGAACGTAGTTGTTGCTGTTTGTTGGTGTGTGTTTTTTCCGTCTAATATCACCTAGAGTGGATAGACGTTAAATTTGAAACACACACACACACACACACACACACACACACACACACACACACACACACACACACACACACACACACACCACACACACACACTCAAAATACCCACCATCAGACCACACGCTAGCAGGGAGAAACTGATCGGGGAAAGCTTTAAGAGAAAGAACAGACAGAAAAAGCATAACAGAGAATTAGAAGGGTGCTGACTGTTCAGCCTTTTCATTGTGTTTGTTGAGACAGACACACAAGACCTGACTTGGGCAGGACCCGTGGGTCAAACGTTTGCTGTTTCATGTCAAATGGACCTTGACCGTGTCCCTCTACCTCGCTATCTGCCCCGCTACCCCCCCCCCCCCCCCCCATCCCTATATCCGTTCTGCACATCTTCTACGGCTTGCTTTTTGCTTTACTTGATCTCATAGTTGAACTTATGAGCTGTAATGTTTAGGGGACAGACAGGTCCGCATAGCTAGAATCATCTTTAAGGAAAACTGACATTAAAACTGCCTTTTCCCCCCTGCAGCAGAACTGCGCATACGTTTGCTCAGATGTTTGGCTATATCCTTACTATCTATTCTATCCAAACCCCTTGAAAGACACATGCACATACACGTATCTCAGTTCATGGAGAAAAACAAACTGTTTCACCCACTCCAATCTGGATTCCGATCTAATCATTCCTGCCACACAGCATTATCACGAATGTGTGACTCATGGCTTTCAAATATGAACCAATCACAAATGACAGGGGTTGTCTTTCTTGACTTCAAAAAGGCGTTTGATCTTGTTGATCATTCCATTCTTCTAAAGAAACTATTTGTCTACTTGAACCATACCCCGACAATCTCATTATTCCAACCATACTTGAACGATAGGACTCAGTTTGTGGTGCTTAATGGCAAAACCTACGCTTCAGACTTTGTCAAACATGGAGTCCCACAGGGCTCAGTACTAGGTCCCCTACTATTCTGCATCTTCATCAATGATTTACCATTGTCCGTATCAGATGAAAAGGTCACGACAGATTTATTTGTTAATGACTCATCACTACAAACGAATGGTAGTGATCTAGACAATAGAAACTTCTCTCCAGGAAAGTCTAAACGACGTGTCAGACTGGTGTCATTCAAACTCAATGGTCATACACCCAGCCAAAACCAAATCTATGATTATAGCTACCCGCCAAAACACCCATTGACTCCTCTTTGCCTAAAACTTCAGTTGAATGGCACTTCTATTGAGCAGGCAGATGAGCATCGTGTTTTAGGGTTAACGATAGATAAAGAATTGAAATGGCAATCGCATCTCAATAACGTATGCAAGGTAGTCTCAAAACACCTTTTCCTGTTATCTCAATTAAAGTGCTACGTCAACAGTAATGTGCTTAAACTTTTCTTCAATGCACACATAATGCCACGTATCAATTACGCTTCAACAGTGTGGGACGGCAGTAGTGACGCCCCACAAAAAAGGCTGGATTCTCTCCATAGACGTGCAGCAAAGCTACTCCATCCAACTGTATCTCTACTAACAACAGACGAAAAACTAAAAGCGCTGAACATGCTTCCTCTGAATGGGCAATTGGAATTCAATAAGGCATCATTTATGTTTACAATCTTGACAGATACTATGCCATGTTATATCAATGCCCTTTTTACAAGATCGAACAGCTTTTCTGGCTCGACAAAATTCCTTCTTCCCTATCCACACATTGATCTATACAAAACAAGCCTAGCTTACTCTGGACCATATGTCTGGAAGTCACTTCCATCGAATCTACAAAATGTGAATACTTTAAAACTTTTCAAGGAACATTTGCATAAACATGTAATGTCTCAGTAATGTAATTATTCGATTACAATGATTAGCGCCCATTCGCAAAGTCTTCTGTGAACCATACTTTGAATAAATCGTCTAAACACAAAAACCTACTTCGTTAAAATCGCTCATCCCCACTCCCACTCTCTCTACCATCCCCTTTCTCCTCCCCCTACCTACCATTCTCTCTTCCCCACCCTCCTCTGACCTCTCTCTCTCTGTAGTGTTTGCTTGTTTGTAAGTTTCCTTTTGTTTCACCATCCCCCATCTCATTAGTGCTTTTATGAGCAGTTTGCTTATCATTGTAGAATTAGATTATCATGTTGCTATGTTGAATTGTCAGTATGAATGATATGTGCTGAAATAATGTATGCATGACAGATTGTAAGACTAGGCTTTGGCCTAAAATCTTCATTCTTTTGTATTAAAGACCAATCAATCAATCAATCAATCAATCAATCAATCAATCAATCAATCAATCAATCTCTTTCTCTCTCTCTCTCTCTCTCTCTCTCTCTCTCTCTCTCTCTCTCTCTCTCTGTCTCTCTCTCTCTTTGAAGTGAAAAATGCAAATGACCCTTATTTAGATAAATAGATATCACTTTTAAAAACCAGAACTATTCCCATTTTACAGTTAAATCACATAAACTGGTGGAACCGATCCCTCCGTTTAATCCCACGACATTGTCGAAGAAACCCATTGCAGATGAATGGCAAAGGGAGCAGGAAGTGTTAAGTAGAGTCGATAAAGTCATGAACAATGCAGATGTATGGCAGAGCTGATAGTCCATCTCCACACCAAAGAGGAAGAGCAATTAGGGCTCACGTGGCAGGGAAAGGTCACTCTGTGTGTGCCTCCCCTCTACCGTTTTACTCCCCTTCTCCTTAACCACCGCTGCGTTCCATTCTTATCCCCCCCCCCCCCCCCCCCCTTCCTTCAAAGAATTCTGTCTTCCAAATCTGTTCAACTGAGATCCACTAAATATCAAGAGTGAGTCGAAAAAAAGGCAGGGAAATATTACAGTCGATGTGTGTGCGTGTGTGTGTGTTGTCTTCAATTTAACGACTATCCACATAGTGATTATTAGATGTGTGTGTGTGTGTGTGTGTGTGTGTGTGTGTGTGTGTGTGTGTGTGTGTGTGTGTGTGTGTGTGTGTGTGTGTGTGTGTGTGTGTGGTGTGTGTTGGGGTCTGTGTGTGTGTGTTGTGTTTATGTGCGTGCGTGTGTGCGTGTGCATATGCGTGTGTGCATGTGTGTGTGCGCGCGCTTGTGTGTGAGTGTGTGTGCGTGCGTGTGTGTGCGTGTGTGTGTGTGTGTGTGTGTGTGTGTGTGTGTGTGTGTGTGTGTGTGTGTGCGTGTGTGTGTGTGTGTGTGTGTGTGCGTGCGTGCGTGCGTGTGTGTGTGTGTGTGTGTGTGTGTGTGTGTGTGTGTGTGTGTGTGTGTGTGTGTGTGTGTGTGTGTGTGTGTGCGTGCGCGTGCGCGCGCGCGTGCTTGAAAGAAACCAAAATATATCATGAGCAGTGCTCACCGTGATTGTGCAGTACTTACCAGCAATTTGTTTGTCCCTCTATCAAAAAACATTACCAGACATCTCATATCGGAGTAGTAAAAAATACGTTAGAAAGAAAATTAAAAAAATCTCGTCTCGTTGGTCATGCTGAGTGCTTGGACAACTTCGCCAGTTTGTCACGAGGCGCACATGACGTAAGTGAAGGCGTCATACATGTAACTGCGGTGGTCTCCTATGAGTGCAGTGCAGGGTTCAGATCTATGAGTGCAGTGTAGGGTTGAGATCTGCTATGAGTGCAGTGCAGGGATTCAGATCTGCCATGAGTGCAGTGCAGGGGTTCAGATCTGCCATGAGTGCAGTGCAGGGGTTCAGATTGCTATGAGTGCAGTGCAGGGTTCAGATCTATGAGTGCAGTGCAGGGTTCAGATCTCCTATAAGTGCAGTGCAGGGGTTCAGATCTGCCATGAGTGCAGTGCAGGGTTCAGATCTATGAGTGCAGTGCAGGGTTCAGATCTGCCATGAGTGCAGTGCAGGGGTTCAGATCTGCCATGAGTGCAGTGCAGGGTTCAGATCTATGAGTGCAGTGCAGGGTTCAGATCTATGAGTGCAGTGCAGGGGTTCAGATCTCCTATGAGTGCAGTGCAGGGTTCAGATCTATGATGCAGTGCAGGGGTTTCAGATCAATGAGTGCATTGCAGAGGTTCAGATCTATGAGCGCAGTGCAGGGTTCAGATCTGCTATGAGTGCAGTGCAGGGTTCAGATCTGTTTATGAGTGCAGTGCAGGGGTTCAGATCTATGAGTGCAGTGCAGGGGTTCAGATCTGCTATGAGTGCAGTGCAGGGTTTAGATCTGCTATAAGTGCAGTGCAGGGTTCAGATCCTATGAGTGCAGTGCAGGGTTCAGATCTCCTATGAGTGCAGTGCAGGGTTCAGATCTGCTATGAGTGCAGTGCAGGTTTCAGATCTATTTGTGCAGTGTAGGGTTGAGATCTGCTACGAGTGCAGTGCAGGTTTGAGATCTCCTATGACTGCAGTGCAGGGTTCAGATCTATGAGTGCAGTGCAGGGTTCAGATCTATGAGTGCAGTGCAGGGTTCAGATCTCCTATGAGTGCAGTGCAGGGGTTGAGATCTGCCATGAGTGCAGTGCAGGGTTAAGATCTCCTATGAGTGCAGTGCAGGGGTTCAGATCTGCCATGAGTGCAGTGCAGGGTTCAGATCTATGAGTGCAGTGCAGGGGTTAAGATCTCCTATGAGTGCAGTGCAGGGTTCAGATCTGCCATGAGTGCAGTGCAGGGGTTCAGATCTATGAGTGCAGTGCAGGGGTTAAGATCTCCTATGAGTGCAGTGCAGTGTTCACATCTGCTATAAGTGCAGTGCAGGGTTCAGATCTCCTATAAGTGCAGAGCAGGGTTCAGATCTCCTATAAGTGCAGAGCAGGTTCTGATCTCCTATAAGTGCAGTGCAGGGTTCAGATCTCCAGGTTCAGATCTCCTATAAGTGCAGTGCCGAGCTCAGATCTGCTACAAGTGCAGAGTAGGGTTCAGATCTCCTATAAGTGCAGTGCAGGTTCAGATCTGCTATAAGTGCAGTGCAGGGTTCAAAATCTCCTAAAGTGCAGAGCAGGGTTCAGATCTCCTATAAGTGCAGAGCAGGGTTCTGATCTCCTATAAGTGCAGTGCAGGGTTCAGATCTGCCATGAGTGCAGAGCAGGGTTCTGATCTCCTATAAATGCAGTGCAGGGTTGAGATCTGCTATAAGTGCAGTGCAGGGTTCAGATCTGCTATAAGTGCAGAGCAGGGTTCAGATCTGCTATAAGTGCAGTACAGGGTTCAGATCTCCTATAAGTGCAGAGCAGGGTTCTGATCTGCTATAAGTGCAGTGCAGGGTTCAGATCTGCTATAATTGCAGAGCAGGGTTCAGATCTCCTATAAGTGCAGTACAGGGTTCAGATCTGCTACAAGTGCAGAGCAGGGTTCTGATCTCCTATAAGTGCAGAGCAGGGTTCTGATCTGCTATAAGTGCAGTGCAGGGTTCAGATCTGCTATAAGTGCAGAGCATGGTTCAGATCTGCTATAAGTGCAGAGCAGGATTCAGATCTGCTATAAGTGCTTTGCAGGGTTCAGATCTGCTATAACTGCAGAGCAGGGTTCAGATCTCCTATAAGTGCAGTGCAGGGTTTAGATCTGCTATAAGTGCAATGCAGGGTTTCAGATCTGCTATAAGTGCAGAGCAGGGTTCAGATCTGCTATGAGTGCAGTGCAGGGTGCAGATCTCCTATAAGTGCAGTGTAGGGTTCAGATCTCCAATGAGTGCAGTGCAGGAGTTCAGATCTCCTATAAGTGCAGTGCAGGGTTCAGATCTGCTAAAAGTGCAGAGCAGGGTTCTGATCTCCTATAAGTGCAGTGCAGGGTTCAGATCTGCTATAAGTGCAGAGCAGGTTCAGATCTCCTATAAGTGCAGAGCAGGGTTCAGATCTGCTAAAAGTGCAGAGCAGGGTTCTGATCTCCTATAAGTGCAGAGCAGGTTCAGATCTGCTAAAAGTGCAGAGCAGGGTTCTGATCTCCTATAAGTGCAGTGCAGGGTTCAGATCTGCTATAAGTGCAGAGCAGGGTTCTGATCTGCTATAAGTGCAGAGCAGGGTTCTGATCTCCTATGAGTGCAGTGCAGGGTTCTGATCTGCTATAAGTGCAGTGCAGGTTCAGATCTGCTATAAGTGCAGTGCAGGGTTCAGATCTGCTATAAGTGCAAAGCAGGGTTCAGATCTCCTATAAGTGGAATGCAGGGTTCAGGTCTGCTATAAGTGCAGTGGAGGTCGAGGGTTCAGATCTCCTATAAGTGCAGTGCCGAGCTCAGATCTGCTACAAGTGCAGAGTAGGGTTCAGATCTCCTATAAGTGCAGTGCAGGGTTCAGATCTGCTATAAGTGCAGTGCAGGGTTCAGATCTCCTATAAGTGCAGAGCAGGTTCAGATCTCCTATAAGTGCAGAGCAGGGTTCTGATCTCCTATAAGTGCAGTGCAGGGTTCAGATCTGCCCTATGTGCAGTGCAGGGTTCAGATCTGCTATAAGTGCAGTGCAGGGTTCAGAACTGCTATAAGTGAAGTGCAGGTTCAGATCTGCTGTAAGTGCAGTGCAGGGTTCAGATCTGCTACGACTGCAGTGCAGGGTTCAGATTCTTTTGAGGGCAGGGGTTCAGATCTATTAATTCAGTGCAGAGGTTTTATCTGCAGTGCAGAGGTTCAGATCTGCTATGAGTGAAGTGCAGGTTATGATCTATGAATGCAGTGCAGGGTTCAGATCTGCTATGAGTGCAGTGCAGGTACAGATCTGCTATGATGCAGTGCAGGTTCAGATCTGCCCTATGTGCAGTGCAGGTTCAGATCTGCTATAAGTGCAGTGCAGGTTCAGATCTGCTATAAGTGAAGTGCAGGGTTCAGATCTGCTGTAAGTGCAGTGCAGGGTTCAGATCTGCTACGACTGCAGTGCAGGTTCAGATTCTTTGAGGGCAGGGTTCAGATCTATTAATTCAGTGCAGAGGTTTTTATCTGCAGTGCAGAGGTTCAGATCTGCTATGAGTGAAGTGCAGGTTATGATCTATGAATGCAGTGCAGGGGTTCAGATCTGCTATGAGTGCAGTGCAGGGTACAGATCTGCTATGAGTGCAGTGAAGGGTTCAGATCTGCTATGAGTGCAGTGCAGGGGTTCAGATCTCCTTTGAATGCAGTGCAGGGGATCAGATCTGCTATGAGTGCAGTGCAGGGTTCAGATCTCCTCTGAATGCAGTGCAGGGTTCAGATCTGCCATGAGTGCAGTGCAGGGTTCTGATCTATGAGTGCAGTGCAGGGGTTCAGATCAATGAGTGCAGTGCAGGGTTCAGATCTATGAGTGCAGTGCAGGGGTTCAGATCTATGAGTGCAGTGCAGGGGTTCAGATCAATGAGTGCAGTGCAGGTTCAGATCTATGAGTGCAGTGCAGGGGTTCAGATCTATGAGTGCAGTGCAGGGTTCAGATCTATGAGTGCAGTGCAGGTTCAGATCTGTGAATGCAGTGCAGGTTCAGATCTATGAGTGCAGTGCGGGGGTTCAGATCTCCTATGATGCAGTGCAGGGTTCAGATCTGCCATGAGTGCAGTGCAGGGTTCAGATCTATGAGTGCAGTGCAGGGGTTCAGATTTTGAGTGCAGTGCAGGGGTTCAGATCAATGAGTGCAGTGCAGGTTCAGATCTATGAGTGCAGTGCAGGGTTCAGATCTGCTATGAGTGCAGTGCAGGTTCAAATCTATGAGTGCA
The DNA here is from genome assembly GCA_018398815.1 of Conus ventricosus. Taxonomy (NCBI): domain Eukaryota; kingdom Metazoa; phylum Mollusca; class Gastropoda; order Neogastropoda; family Conidae; genus Conus; species Conus ventricosus. The sequence goes on from CM031606.1 coordinate 8,456,785, forward strand.
GTGCAGGGTTCAGATCTGTGAATGCAGTGCAGGTTCAGATCTGCCATGAGTGCAGTGCAGGGGTTCAGATCTATGAGTGCAGTGCAGGGTTCAGATTAATGAGTGCAGTGCAGGGGTTCAGATCTATGAGTGCAGTGCAGGGTTAAGATCTATGAGTGCAGTGCAGGGGTTCAGATCTATGAGTGCAGTGCAGGGTTCAGATCTATGAGTGCAGAGCAGGGTTCAGATCTATGAGTGCAGTGCAGAGGTTCAGATCTGTGAATGCAGTGCAGGGGTTTAGATCTATGAGTGCAGTGCAGGTTCAGATCTATGAGTGCAGTGCAGGTTCAGATCAATGAGTGCAGTGCAGGGGTTCAGATCTACGAGTGCAGTGCAGGGGTTCAGATCTATGAGTGCAGTGCAGGTGTTCAGATCTATGAGTGCAGTGCAGGGGTTCAGATCTATGAGTGCAGTGCAGGGTTCAGATCAATGAGTGCAGTGCAGGGGTTCAGATCTATGAGTGCAGTGCAGGGTTCAGATCAATGAGTGCAGTGCAGGGGTTCAGATCTATGAGTGCAGTGCAGGGGTTCAGATCTATGAGTGCAGTGGAGGGTTCAGATCTATGAGTGCAGTGCAGGGTTTCAGATCAATGAGTGCAGTGCAGAGGTTCAGATCTATGAGTGCAGTGCAGGGTTCAGATCTATGAGTGCAGTGCAGGGTTCAGATCTATGAGTGCAGTGCAGGGGTTCAGATCTGTGAATGCAGTGCAGGGTTCAGATCTATGAGTGCAGTGCAGGGGTTCAGATCTATGAGTGCAGTGCAGGGGTTCAGATCTGCCATGAGTGCAGTGCAGGGTTCAGATCTGCAGGACAACTGTTGATCCGCATTGTCTGTCTCAGATTTTGGCCGTACAATCCTGAGCCAGAGAAACGTTGAGAGCAACGAATCCAGTTGGAAAACGGTGAAACTTTTTTTTTTCTGATGTAATAAGATCAGTTGTGGGAACGAAGCAAAACACAGTGCTGGGGAACAGCACGGAGCTGTGTATGTTATCTCCATCCCACAGTGCAAAGTGCAGGCACACAATCTTCTGTCAGTGGAGATAACAAATGGCGGTAGCTCAGACTGGCAAATGATTTCGCTTGAACTTAACTTTGTAATGCCTGATGTATGTATGTTTCGACTGCTTGTGCATTGTCCAATGCTGTTGATGAGAAAAACGAAACTGGAAATAAAGGGATAGGATTATCAACAACAAAAAATGATTGTCAGAAAGCCTCCAGACAGACTGGTTCTGCACTGTACATTGCAATTTTGCCCTTCCTCTTGCTACCTGCACACAGAAGATCACACACACACACACACACACACACACACACACACACACACACACACACACACACACACACA
>CM031606.1:8460673-8478173 GCA_018398815.1 Conus ventricosus
CGTTTTCTGTGAGAGAAGTGATTTTACCAGAAATATTTATGTCTCAAGACAGCATTTCTTCAGAACTAGAGAGAGAACTTCAGGAATCGCAAGTTGCTCATCAAAATCTATTAGATTTTTCAACACAGCCATCAACTTTAATTCTACCTGACATGGATCAAGCTTCTACTTTTCAACAAGCTCAAAATCTCCCATTACCGCCGCCAACACCAACGGAATTGTGGACAGAGGAAGAAAAGAATGCTTTACATGAAAATATAAGATACTTTGAAAAAATGATTGAAGCGGCTCGTAAAGCAGAGAGAGAAGGCCCACAGAAACTGCCAAAACAGCCCAAAAAATCTCTGTTACAATTGTTTAAAGAAAGGAAGGGAAAAAGAAAAGCAGGAAAGAGATGACCAATTATGAGCTGCATAACTATCTTGCATCAAATCAAGCAGATATTAACTCAACGATTTCAAGAGAAACGTTTCTGACAACCTTTTTGCAGAAACATTTGATGAAAACGAAATTGTGGCAAGGCTTCAAAAGGGAGTTAAAAATGTAAAGAAACAGGATGCCCAAACGATGATGATTTACATCCAGTTTGGGAACTTTTTAATCCTGTGCAAAAAATGGTTTGATGAGCAAAGGAAAGAAGGTAGGATTGCTCAAAACTGGGCACAATGGCTCAAAGAGAAATGTGATTATTCTGATGATCATGCGCGCAAATTGCGTGCTATTGCAAAGATCCTTTATGGATATCCACAGTTTTTCACTGTTGGTCTTCCCATGAGGTATATTTTTGGCAAGTTAAAACAGATTACTTCCATGTTGCAAGTCCCTGAATTTAAGGAGTATTGGTTACGCCCTCTTACACTACCAAAAACAGATCAGCTCCAAGCTTCCCAATAAAGTAACGGTTAATGCTGACAAGTTTTGTGAACTACTGACGATTGGAATGGCGCGGTTCTAAAACAGAAACAGCTATATATATAACCGCCTCTCTGTCAAGTTTTCTGAACTACTGTGACGAGCTTCTAAAAATAGTAACGGTTACGCGTAACCGCCTGGCTAGCAGCGAAGGCTCGGCTGTTGAGGCCACAGGGACGACCTAACAGTGTGCAGGCCTGCGTGGTGGTTAACTATCGGATGACATCGCCCCCTCCCTCCCTGGCACGTCTGCTGGCTTGGGCCACGCCATAGTGTCATTAGCCGAGACAAGACACCTGCAATTAGCACGGCGATGAATCAGAGGCAGTGTTGTCTGGAAGACTGAGAGACACAGATTACAGGCACGTTCACGTTTTAACCAGCGCACCTACTGACGATAGTATGACGTGGTTCTAAAAATAGTAACGGTTACGCGTAACCGCCTGGCAAACATTTCTACTGAAAACCTGCTTCAACGTCCTGCACACCTCCTTTTCAGGCTGCCTTCGGGCGGCCGCCGATAGAACTGAAACAGATCCTGTGGTTATTGATTCAGGACTGTGATAAGTGCTTTCGGTGGCTGTCTTGAATTTACGGCGTTCAAGGGTGAACAACAAAAAGCCCCCTTCACTTTCCTACAAGCACTGTCCTGTCTATTGTGCGTTTGTTTGTTGTTTGTTTGTGTTTGTGTTTGTTGTTTGTTTGTGTGGTGTGTGTTTTGTTCCACCCCACGCACGCACGTCCCCCCCACCCCCACCCCACGCACGCACGTCCCCCCACCCCCACCCCACGCATGCACACCCCCCACCCAACTCCACCCCACCCACCCCCACCCCACGCATGCACACACTTAAGCCACTTTTAAGTTCTTAACTTAAGTCATCCCAAGTCATCCACAAGTTTTTACTCAAGTTATTCACAAGTCATCCTCAAGTCATTCACAAGTTCTTACCCAAGTTATCCTTAAGTTATTCTCAAGTTACTTCTAAGTTTTTATTCAAGTTGTCCTCAAGTCATCCTCAAGTTCTTACTAAGTTAACCTAAGATCATAACTAAGTCATCCTCTAAGTACAACCAAGTTCTCATTTAAGTTATCTTATAATTATCAAAAAACAAGACAATCTAAGTTTTTATCTTAAATAGTAAATGTCTAATATAGTACACACACGCCTCAAAAAACGCGTCATCGTTGAGGATGTCTTGCTCAACGTTTTCTGCGCGAGATTGGTCAGCATAGATCTTAATGAAGGTCTTACATCCTAAGCAGCCGCATTGATTACAATTCTGGTCTATGGAAATGTCTTTTATAGACTCCATGTCTTTATTTATTGACTTATCATTTTATAATACGCCATGATCTATTTTTATTAAAAAAAATTTAAAATATTATTGCATTATAAATGGATCAAAATGATCTTTTGTTGTTGGCGGTTTTGGCGTGCAGTTGTCTTTTTCTGTATTTAGTGGTTCAGATTTTTTTGATTGCTTTTGTTTTTGTTGCCATTGGTTATATATATTTTATAACCGTAATAACTGCCCCCAACAGCAGCAATGGCGCCAAAAATGGCAACAGTTTTAAGTTCAATATTCCATGGAGACTTTGGCGGCCTTGAATCGCATGGAGTTTTTATAGCCGGCATTGGATCAACTTGTTCTGGCGTTGGCGGTGTTATGTTTTCATGATGAGTTATATTCTGTAACATTAATTTTTTTTGTCTGTTCCACTCTGCTAATTTTTTTCCTGCTTTAACACGCCCAGGATGCTTTTCACTGGCCCCCACCTGGTTTAGTGTTTTCTGCTGATTTTCTGGCTTGGTTACTTTCTCCACCTGATTCAATGTTTCCTGGTTCTGATGATTTTCCAGCTCGTTCATTTTGAAGGGAAACAAAATCTATATGATTAAAAGTTATTAATCCCATGATTAATGGCGATAACAATGTTCCAAATCTGTAGTATAGATCACACCCTAGAGACTCTAATGACTTTGTTAAAACTGGATCTTGCGTTAAATCATACATAAGATCTTGTTCAGAATCAATGGAGCAAATCTACTGACTAGTTTAGTGTACAAACTAAGAACCGTTTGCCCCACACTTTTCACCATTCTAGACCCCAGCTGCGCTTCATACCTGTTATGATACTTTAAAATGTCTTGCGGCGACATCTGTTGAATCTGTTCAATGCTGAATTCAGTTCCGAGGAACTGTTTTGTTTTTCCACACGCCGCCAAAGAATACAACCTCTCCTTTTGGGGCATAACAGCTTGGCCATCAACTTGGTCATTCATAAGTTCAGGAAGGTTTAGGCTGCCTTGTAGCTGTAGTAGATCATCACTGTTCATGTTTTTTATTAATTATAATTATTTTATTTTCTAAAAATGAGCACCGAAAAAACTGTTGCTAACCTTGTATACCATTCTGCTGTTATTGGAGGTCTAAGTGTAGGATACTCAATGCTTGGTAAAAGCTTGTTAAGAATTAACCAGCAGATCTTGGCAAACTAGACTTTGAGGATTCAGCAAAGCTAATTGCTATCATTGCAGCTTCGTTTGCCACGAAAGATTTTCTAGTCAAGCAAGGAATAATTCCAGACAATATAAATATGTAAGAAAAAAATACATTTATAAAAAATATGGCTTCACTCGCAATAATGATAGGCGGCGCTGTGGTGAATGCGCTTGCTTTTAGCGGAAGTAATTTCGCATTTAGTAAACTGCGGGATGACGGCGAGAGAAAAAGACATAACAAAGCTATGGAGCAACTAGCAGCTGCACAAGACGCCTATGAAAGCAGAGACTTGAGCAGTTAGATTTTATTAATGACACACTGAAAAAACAGGGGCATGCAGCTTACACATTTAAAAATGTTGATCAAGCAATAAAACAATATTATCTTGTAACAGGCAAACCAATCGAGACATTGCCCCCACCAAAATTCAGCGACTTTTATCAACCATCAGAAAAACAAAAGATGCAAGAAATCGGGTTTATTGTCGTTGGTATGACCGTTGTGTATTTTGTTGCACATAATATTGGCTGAGTAAAAAATGAACAAAATTTATTATTCGCCAAAAGGATATTGGAAGGGAATCACGGCAATCAAAAAGCTAAGCCAAGCAGCTGGAGTCAGTGAACAAACAGCAAAAGAATGGTTATCTAAACAAGCGATTTGGCAAATTTATTTACCAGCGCCTAGACGAATACAGAGACCACACTTTGTCAATACAACTCCAAACGACACCCATCAAATGGATCTTCTATATTTACCCTCTGATAGGATTAGACGAAAAAGATTTAAGTACGCACTCACAGTCATTGACATAGCTTCAAGGTACAAAGATGCAGAACCATTAACACAAAAGAGTGCTTCTGCTGTTGCTGTTGCCATACAGCTGATATACCAGCGAGGCCCGCTAACTTACCCTCGCATGATTCAAGTTGATGATGGAAAAGAATTTAAAGCCAAGTGAATCAATTATTGTTAAAAATAGAGTTACCATTAAAAGAGGCATTCCGGGAGTTCACAGATCACAGGCTTTAGTTGAAAACTTTAACAAACAGTTAGCTGAAAGACTTTTTCCTACCAGTATCACAGAGAGCTGATTGACAATTCTCGCAACACAGAATGGGTTAGAAGATTGCCCTCAGTTTTGCGCGCAATGAATAATGAAGAATTTAAAGGGTTAAAACCAGTACAAGCAATCAAAGAAAAACAATAAATGTTGCTGAAGGAGAGTCTTCATCAGCAAACTATTACCGTTTGGTTTAAAAGTAAGGTACCTTTATTTACCGGGGGAAGCAGAAGGGGACACTCACATCAGGGCAACCGATCCAGTTTGGAGTGTTGATCCATATGAAATAAAAAGAATTGTAAAAATGAATCCACCTGTGTATTATTTACGAGAAACTGACACAACAAAACAACCAGCTCCTCAAAGATCTTTTGTGAAGGAAGAACTGCAGATAATCCCACCAGACACAGTTCCGCTTTAATTAATTTACGTAAATATATTTTGGTTTAAAATGGAAAGGCCAAAAGGAAGTGCAGAACGAAACAAGAATGGTAAAGGAAGAGACCTTGAAAATGATACGGGAATCATTTCATGCGTGTAATGCTATTAAGAAACATTTTCGGGATTAATCAATGCATGCTAAATCATCCAGATCACCTACAACTCAAACCCCCAAATTGGGAAAAAGAATAATCTTGAAATAATTAAAAAAAATTCGAACGCATCAAGCAAACATGAGAAAGATTTAAAAAGAATTGGATGAAGCTATGATTGATCTTAAATAAAAGTTGATGAAAAATATAAACCCCCCTGTTTATGCGGTCCTCCAGTGCCCGATTGCATATGAAAACTCTGGATTAACAAACACACGTTTTGTGTTTGTTCTATCTAACGACTTCTTTGTTAACAACTGTTGTGTTGATCTCATGTAGATTAGATCGCAGTTTTACGTTGTCATGATGAAAAGTCTTATTGCCAAACAATGCTTCTTTGTAGTTGTCATGTGATATGTTTGACTGCACAACGCTGCGAGATATTCCCTTTGCTTTCTTAAATGATTTTCTCCTGGCTCGAAATACTGTACATTTTTTACCTTAAACCAACAAACTCCTTGATCACCTTTCCAGATAATTCATCCTTCATTTTTCCTAAAACCTTCTTGTTAGTAATTGAATGCAAAGGCGAATCTTTAGGGTAAACGGACGTGTCATACCATCCTGCATGCCCTTTAGCTACTTCTAATTCCATGTCTTTATAGATGTCTTCAGTAGGGATATCTATAACAAAACTATCTGTATCTGTGTAAAGCACTCTGGACTCGGGATACGAGGGCTTAAAGTAGTCATAAAGAAACTCTAACATCAAAATCTTGATAATTCTAAACAGTAAACCCAATAAATACAGGTTTGTCTAATTTGACTTTCTTTTTTCATCATTATGCCAAAAAGCTGGTCATGAAATCTTCTAAAGTCCTGATAATTAGGTTTTGAAGTCGCTTAATTGCTCGTTCTCTCTGGTGACTAATCTGACATCTTTGCCTTGTGCGATTCTCCATTGTCTTTCCAAAACAGTGTTGTTCATCAGCTTGAAAAAGTCTTTTCTGAAGCATCTGTGGATTTAGTTTCTGAGGTCAGTGTTCTTCATGAGTTATGGTTTCATGAACTGTCTTGATCAAAAGCAATTATGCGATGAACTGCTGTCAACTTCAACCCATTTCTTAAATAAAATTGCAGAAGTCTGTAATGACAGACAAATTTTTTTTTGCCTCGAAGATTAGGCACAAGTTTAGGCGGTTCTCTTGGATCCATCTTTAGACTTCTGCTGCTAATGGATAGTCATACCCAGGTCAGGAGTACCGAGGAATTCTAAGTCAACTTCTAGAATAAAACCACGCTGTTGATCAGGCGTTAAACTGCCCAACCACTTTAAATTTCCCTTTGAATATTATTCGGATCGCCGCCTGTGTACATTTTAAAGTTAAAAAAATGGAAGCGATTGCGCCATAGCCCATCCATACAGATTGTTTGCATCTAAATACATGAGATAGTTAGACCTTTTACTGGGATCATAATCATCTAGGTATTGTTGTTTGCTTTACAGTAATGATGCGACGCCATACTAATTCCCCCCACGCAATCCTTTTCAATCATCTGAATCATTGAAATCTGACAATAAATAAATCTGTACTCCAGTAAACTTTAAGAAAGCATCCCAGCTCATCCCAGGCGCAGAAATGTAATGCGCGGGATCCGGGCTAAAATGTTTCAATGCAGGTCTTTCTGTAATTTTCAAAGACTTCCCCCAACAAACATGTATCAGCCCTCAAGTAGGAGCCCAGAAAAGTCTCCCATTGTTTTTACACTCTAACTTCTGCCACGCATCTTGAGCTTTCTGGTAATCAGAATCACTGATGTCCTTTTCCCCCTAAGACTAGAAAAGAACGCGCCTTTAGGCGGAAGTGTATCTTCATCAAACCTTTCCCAACTGTTCATGTACTCATAAGGTAAACGCCCTTTCTAACAAGAGTTGAGTCAAAATATTCTTCTGTTATTGGGCAGGACTTTAAGGACATAGCCAGTGACTCTAATGATCCCATCATGTGCTGCATAGAGTCATAAAAAGACATGTTATTTAGATTAAAGCACATGTACTTTTCTGATAAACTGTGCAATGCATGAAAACCCGAAGGCATCGTCCACTGTTTTTCATTATAAGATGAGAGTCGTAACCTCGCAAGTTATGAAAGAAGAGGGCAGCTTCCATGTCTTAGGATCAAACTTTAGTTGAAGATTGCATTACTGTGGCGCTGCTCCCTCTGAACTTTCCGCTAATGTGATCATGGTCTCTTACTGTGGATTCTCTGCGTCTGATGAGAGACCTAAACCACAAATCCAACAGTGATGGCTGCGTCATACTGTTCTTGGTCTTCAGGCGTCATCATGATTTCAGATAAATTCAGATTATTAGAACAGTCATTACGCACTTGCTGCATGCGTTTTAAAGAAGTATTCTGCAGCATTAGGCCCCTATATAATACTGGCTTTGAATGAACGCCATCCGACCTGACAATAATGAAGGCAAATGAACAAATCTGATGATTACTCACATGGCTGTTTTAGGAAGTCTCTGGGGTTTGGGCCCCTCATAAGGAACAATGAGTGATTCGAAGTCTGCGTAAACAACATAATGGACTATTTGCATCCGTTTCCAGTTCTTAAAACTAACTTTAGATCCGTGGGGGTGTAATTAGTTCCGTATTACAGTCTACAGAACTTTTACAATGTTCTTATGTTCGCTCCGGCTTGAACAGATGGAATTCTTGTTAAACATTTTCTACAGAATTCTTGTTTGCCATGATCTTTGAAGTATGCTTCATTAGTCTACTCATCGTGCGTATCAATGTGTAATGGGGTATCCCTGCTGGTGAAAACATCAGCAGTAAGTCAACATGATATTTGTCTGGTTCGCCAATTGTTGGGCTGTTCTTGGACACTTTAATTGGCACCAAATTTTTTTTCCTCTTCCCATGTGTATTACATTAACAGTTATTGGTTTGTTTTGCTCTTCAAACTGATCAAATTTGGTCTACACTAACAGGAAAGGACACCCCACTAAAGTTAAGATCTTTGGGGTATTGCCGATAGTTAGTCACTCTCTCTGCGTGTTCGCGGACCAATGCAGCCTTGCAAGAACACACCACATGAAACATTTGTCGTCTGAATTCTTTATGTTTAAACTGCTTTTTTTTGCTGCCCAGTGCTGGAGGTAGTGGAATGTAAGCCTTGCCTACAATCGGGGCATACTTAGCCTGTTTTAAAATCTAATCTCTAAGACTTCCCCCCTCTGACCAACCAGAGCCCCCTCATTTTAGCTTCTTCAGCGGCAGCGTCAAAACTGTCAAGCAGTTCGTCTGCCCAACCGGGTGTTAAGTCATTATGAAAAGAATAGTCTGCTGTTTAGTTGAGACCCAGACTTCTAGATTTTCTTCATTTATTGTTATATAGTCCGATTAAAACAGCTAACATTACTTTAACTGGCGGGTCTATTGTTAGTTTTACTTGGAACTTGAGAAATAGCATGTACAACGCTTGCCCGCACGTTTTCTGGATTAATAACTTCTAAATCAATATCATTCAGTGCTCTTGACAAACGCTCCTTTCTCCCAGCATTCCTTCAAACAATTCATCTGGGCCTTCATATATCTTAGCCATGCTGTCTTTCTTTTCTAAGCCAACCATATTTATTTAAATTAAAAAAAATACAACGGCTTAATCAGAATCATATCAACGGTCTTTTTGCGCTTGGACTCATAAACTAAAGTATAAACCCTTTTTGGGGTTGTTAAGTGAGCTGTTTAGAACAGAGTTTAATGTTTCGTTTACTTTTTTAAAACATTCCTTTTTATCTGCTCGGCTCTGGGTTTTTGAGAAAAACTTGTCCTCGCCTTTCTTTAAGATCAAACTTTTGTCTTTTGTAGTCATCAAAATCGGCCTGTAAACGGGTTTAAAATTCTTCATCCGTGATTTTGAGTCAACTAGTGCTTTATTTATTGTCAGTTTAAACGAACTAAAATTTAGCCGTTATTAGTTGAACCATAGCTGTGTGCTTTTGGAGTTAAATTTTTTAAAATTTTTTTCTAGCAGCACCTACAGCTAATGAACACAGGCCAAGAGCTAAAGACAAACCCGCCTAGAGGCAAAGCTGCGGGCGCACCTATGCCTGTTGCTAAGAGGCCTACACTTGTCCCCGCTGATAGAGCCTTTTTAGTCGATGTTCCAGTATTAACATAATAACAGCATTAAAGGCAGCAGAATACCTTCGTTTTTGGGTTTTGCTGTATTTTGAAAGGCCTTGCTCTAGTTTTTGTTGCATTTGTGTAATGTTTGTTAATCTAAAGGTTTTATGTTGGGGCTTTCTACTATCCCTTCTTTGGGGACTCTGGGGCTGTAGCACATTTGGGTAAACCTGAACAGACATGCTTTTTTATAAAATAAAAATAATTTAGTATACTACACTTTCTAATCTGTTATTTAGAATATTCAGCTGCGCATCATATAATAAAAACAAATGTACATTAAGGTTTATCGGCTTTTTTCTTCTTTATCAATTTGAATGTTATTTTCGTTTTCCACAGTTCTCTCCCGCTTTCCCTGTAACTGATTATCCTCCGTTGACCTTAGGGCAAATCCATAAACCCCTATTTTGTTTTAAATAATCATCAAGTCTTACACTGTGAAGGTGTAGATCTTAGACACAAGGTCAACTGTTGGATTTTTACAAACCCCCCACCTCCAAACAGTTTTTCCCTTTTTTCATCAAAATGCTGAAAGGTTTAAGCCCCCTAGCATAGATTTGTTAGGGCTGCCCTCAATTGAACATTGTACTTTCGTTATTTTAGGATTAAAAAACTTTTCACTTCCTCTTTTGAAAGGTTTTTCATCTTCGCACAGCAATAAAATACCTTTAAGCGATCTTGCTGCGACACTAAAACTAAAATTCCATATAGCGTCTGCCCTGCTTCTGGGATATGTTGTATGATGAATCACTCTTTCGTAATATATTGCTAATTTTGACTGATATTGGTGCTCAATCAGCCTTGCTAATTCATGGTTGCTAACAACGTCAAACTCTAACGAGATATCAGAAATGCTGTACTTTGCTTCGGTGTCTGATGATTTAATAACCCGTTTGTATTCATTAAAAGTTAGTTCATATGACAATCTGTCTTTTAATGCTCCTTGAAAGTATGGTGCATGCGCTTTTAACAGCTCAAAATCTAAGGGAATGGAAAAACGATTTCCATACGCAAAATTTACAGCTACATACTTTTTGCCGTCTTTAGTATCTGCGGCACCTATTCTATGTTTTAGCGCTTCTTCATTTTCTATTCCTTGAAACGCAAGATCAGCCCTTTCATTCGTGGTTAGCCATAGATCAGAATAGGTTAAAAATATGTCTGCATTGTGCAAAGAAAATATTTCTTGCCCCTCAAGTTTTATAGAAATTTTCTTAACGATTGCCCGCCCCAGATTCTGTACAACTGTCCTGTTTGGGTCTGTTGTTGAAGCGAGTACTATTTTGAAAGTAAGACGTGCAGAGCCTGGCACAATCACTTCATCCGCTCCTAGGTCTGGAAATTTGACAGTAAGAATTTGATCCGCATCAATAGTAGATGGATTATTTGGAACAGTAATATTCCGCTTATTTCCCTTCACGCCTAAGGGCTCTTTCAGTCTTCTATGCGGGTCAAGAATCGAGCCATGTGCTTGTGACATTTTTATAAAGCAAAATAAAAAGTTAATTATTTAAAAACATGGCAGGAATTGAAGATGAAGAAGATTATGATGTTTTTGACCCTGGAGACGACATGAGTGAAATGATCCCTTTGACACAGCATCGCTCAACGCTCTCAATGCGGCGTGAATTAACAGAAAGTACGGTCGAAGCATTTTACAAAAGTTTAGGTCAAGAACCTCCCGAATTTATAGACCCAAATGATTTTGAATTAGAAGATGGTCATTTGTCTGTAAAAAACGACCAAGGACAACTTGTTCGGCTTACAACTAAAAAAGACCCATCAAAGTTTTTAGCCGTGGGTTCGATTAGACAAAGACTCCCTGCGAGCGTACAAAATCGCCTTGGCATTGCTAAACCAAAATTAGATAGGGATGCAGTTGCTAAACTTCAAAACACACTACAAGAACTCCCGACAGATAACCAAATGCAAAACATGGAACTTAAAGAATTAAATCAATCGGCAGACGAATTAATAAATGCAATAGAAGCAGAAACCAGTTTTTCAGAAGAAACAGCATTAAAGACTATACACGACTCACCGCTACCCATGCGAGAAATAGCGGCCCTTGATCATGCTTTGAGAAGCATCAGAGGCGAATTAACAAACAATTTAGCAAAACTAGGTGAACTAGATGAGCATATAAAAAGAGAAAAAGAAAAACTCGTTGAGGCTGATGACGCCAACTTAGGGCATGATATTAAAGAAAGAATAACCCAAAGACTAAAAGATCTTGAACAAGAAAGATCAGCAAGACTAGAAGTGACGACTACTAACCGAGACCAATTACGAACTCAAGTGAACAGAATAAGAGAAACTATCGAAAAAAATTTATATGAAGACACAACGCTAGCAGAACGAATCCGAACACTGTTTAGAGAGCAAGGAGTCACATTTGTAAGCGTTATAACGGCCTTAGGATTTGCAATAAGTACACTGGTGATGGCTATTACAGGTGGTGGTAGCAAAAGTTCAGTGCCTCCGTCGCCATCGCCTCCATCGCCACCTGATAAATCATGGGTAAAAAAACAGCTTGATCATCTTGCGGATTTATTAAAAAAATTAGCCGGTAAAGCTATAGACTCTTTACCTGGCATATTAGGGGGCATTGTTAGTTGGCTTTTGTCTACTGCAGGCAAAGTAGTTGGCTTTATGGCTGAGCACTTATGGGCATTAGGTCTCTTCATAGTCGGGTTAATATTTAGTAAGATAAAGACCAAGTAATCCTATGCCAGTTAATCCAAGAACAAGCGCTGTCTTTTCATATTCATGGTCATCGCGAACAGAGTCCGCGAGCTTTGCTGAGTCTTCAATGACTTTGGGGTTTGGACTTCGGGAATTAGATGACTTAATCTTGGGCGTTCTTTTATTGTTTGTAATATTACTGGCTCAGAATTTATGTCGTTTTTTCCCAACCTTCTGTTCATTGCCTGCTATAAGAATTTCATTATTATAGTTTATTATTGTACCTATCTGGAGTCTGAGGTCAGAAGGCAGCATGTATAAACCAGTGCCAACAGCAAAGTCTACTTTCGATCTTGCGTATTGTAAAAACATTTTGGTACCTTTTAATACTTGAAGGCAAATCAACTGTAGAATTAATGGCGTCCTCTAAATTTGCTAAGTATTGTTTTTGTGCATCAAAGCCAGTAGAAGGATCAGTTATGCTTGATCTTGCCTGTGCTTGCGAACCTAGCAAACACCAAACGTAAGTACGAATAGAGTCGTTTATTCGTTCTATTCCTGCTTTAGTTAGGCCCTTAGAAGAGTCTAAGATAAATGTTGTCCATGCTGTTTTTATGCTTTTGCTGTAGGGACCCAGGCTCAACAGTTGTGCCAAAAAAGAAAGATTTGAAAGGAGGATGCCAGTCATAGTTATACTTTCTGTGCGTGCCCCGAAAATAAAGGTCGCCTAGGCCATGATTAAGATCCAACTTTTGTCTAAAGGCTGTCTTGATGTTAATATTAAATTCGTTACAAATCCTTTCAAAAGCCTTCATGTCTATTCTGTTGCTGAGTGGATTAAACGGTTTGTCATTTGGTAATGGAGCTTGCAGTTCAGTCAAAATACGTCTGAAGGTGTAATAGAAATGAAATCTGTACACTGACCTCACCAAAGGATCATGGTGATTTAAATGATCAGCATACGACACTCCACACCCAGTTGATGCGCAAAACACAGCAAAGTTTGACTGGTTCTGATAAAACTGCATCGGATGACTAAACCACGCTTTCTTGATGTGGTCGTTTTCAATAGGGGGGTTAAGATAGCTCTTCAATGGAGTACTCACCTTTTTATGAAAAGAGGCAGTCTGGGTCACAGCAATGTCAAGAGTATCAGTTGCTATATTTTTAAGATTGTAGTGCGGCCCAACAGAATATTTTGCATCAGTATATTTGAATGCACTCATTTTTATTTCGGTTAAAAAATGTTTGTAACAATAACAACCCAAGACCGTCCTTCGTTTTTAGAACATGCTGTTAAGAACGATTGCGGAACCAAAATGGTCGCACTCCATGAAATATTCTACAAAGTCGTATGGTTTAATATAACTGCATCCAGGAAGAATAATACGGTTCTAAAAGTTGACAAATCAGGGAACAAAGTTAGCCAGTTAACAATACCTGATGGTTATTACGGGTTTGCTCACTAAAAGAAGCAATGAGTAACTTTGACATTACTCTCAAACTTAACAATGCAAATCTAAAAACAATGTTAACATTCAAGCCTGAAGAAGAAGGAGGTTACTATTTTGATAAAGAGCTAGCTAAAATGTTAGGCTTTACAGCTAACAATTATAGATTTAGAGTTACACCGACCAAAACTACTTATGAGGGGGAAAGTCCGCTCGATCTTGCATTACATTCATTACTCTATGTTCATTTGGATGAGCTGAGCACTGATGAAAACTTATATGATGGAAGGCCCTCAACTGTTTTAAGAGCTCTTCCGTCAGGGAAAGCTGCATATTGCGATTATGAAATTATACAATTCCCTAATTTACAGTTTAAAAGATTAGTTTGTGGGAGGGTCGGATCATTTAATATAAAAATCAAAGACAAAGCGGGGAAAGTTGTGAAATGTGATAACCTACACATTGTTTTGGAAATAAAATAATAAGTTGTTCTAAAAAATGTCGCGTGGGCCAGAAGAACCAGGAGTTACATTGGCGCCTGTAAGGTGTATAAACTTAGAATTAAAAGACCTTGCAGACGTTGCGGACTTTGAACAGAATGGTGAGATAGGCGCTTTGTATGGTTTTGAGTACACTAAAGATGGTGATTATAAACGCAAAGAGGTTGGCGACAGCAAAAAGTTTCCTAAACTAGAGCAACTGCGCAATCTAGAAGCAAATAATGTTGGCCAGTATGAATATAAAATAGTTCGAAAACCTGACCTCAATTGGCACTTGGAACCATATTTAGAATGGGGCATAAAATTTGAATTCATAAGCCCATTTACATTTTTTGGCCGCCAAAAAAGTTTCAGAAAAGCATTCAACTCTAGCCCTTTACATGTAAGTCTTATGCCAGATGACAATAGTCGGAAAGAGATTGAAATAAAGCCGTATGGGAAAAAACAGTACATCCTCCACAGAAGAGAAACGGTTTTAAAAGATGCTTCTACAAAATTACAGTTCATGCCGCAAATGAAATTAGGAGACACGTTCACAATGATATTTGAAATTTCTGTCTTAAAAGATAAGGAGAGGGATGGGGTTGTGGGCGTTAGTGACGTCCTTTTTAAAGGAATTCTAATTAGCTGGCAAAATTTAGACGTTGACAGTCTTAAAGTTACTGTCGTCGTTCTTCACAATGGCGAGGATATTAAGGTCATAACAACAAGCAACAAAATCAATATTAGTCTAAATAGAAACAATCTTACAGCACTGAATTGGATTAATCTTACACATTTAGACCTTATAGGATTTTATTATACTGAACAAGTTTTGACAGAGAGTATGATAAAAATAATAACTGGATTAGATTAAGTTCTGTTATAAAACTATGGAGCAGTTAAACTTTATGACAAAAACTCCTCATTGCTCATTGATTTGTGGGCAGACTGGTTGTGGAAAAACAATATTTGTCCTAGACCTATTACAAACAGTTTATCGCTATAATTTTAATCATATTGTGGTTTTCTGTCCAACACTTAAATGGAACAAAGCATATCATGATAGAAGGTTTATATGGACAGATGATGACATATATTTAGTTAATCCTAGCAATAAACTGAGTGAGTGTTTAGAACAGTTTTATAAACTGTTTGAAGGAACGCAGACACTATTTATTATAGATGACTGTTCGGCAGAAAGAGACATAGTTAAAAAGAGAAACACTTTGGCGAAACTAGCTTTCAGCGGAAGACATGCTGGGATAAGTGTGTGGATTTTATGCCAAAAATATAACTCAGTTTTAAAAGACTTTAGAGAACAGTTAAAGACTGTAGTGTTATTTCACATGAAAGACAGAGACTCATTTGAAGAATGTTTGCGCGAAAATGATGTTATTGAAAATGATCAGGAAAAACATAGGATTAAACAAAAACTGAAATCTGAAAAGTTTAGTAAATTAGTATTGAAAACGGATAACCCTACACAGTATGTTTGTTTGTAGATAATCGTTATTTTTTGGTTATTGAAGTCTTACTTGTCAGAGAACAGGAAAACCTTTATTCTGGGTCACTTTCGCCCGAAACTGGTTGAGGGCGAAAGTGGCCCAGAATAAAGGTTTTCCTGTTCTCTCCAAACGTAGTCTGTCACAGACAGGGCGAGCCATGTCCGAGGGGAAAACAGTTCATAATGGGAGGAAGTGTTTATTGGAAGGTTAGACTAGAAAAGACAAAGAGATCAATATCTTGAAAGACAAAAAAGGTCTTGAAGAATGGATCTTTGCTGGGAAGTAAATCTATCAATATCTTGAAAGACAAAAAAAAGGTCTTGAAGAATGGATCTTTGCTGGTTCTTGAAGAATGGATCTTTGCTGGGTCTTGAAGAATGGATCTTTGCTGGGTCTTGAAGAATGGATCTTTGTTGGGTCTTGAAGAATGGATCTTTGCTGGGTCTTGAAGAATGGATCTTTGCTGGGAAGTAAATCTTGGATAGACAAAGGGAAACGTATACCAGAAAAGTCTTTTTTTTTTAGCTGACTCGACAACTAATTCATTTTGAAACAAAGAAATCATATCTGGGTTGAACACACACACACACACACACACACACACACACACACACACACACACACACACACACACACACACACACACACACACACACACACACATACAGAGAGAGAGAGAGAGAGAGAGAGAGAGAGAGAGAGAGAGAGAGAGAGAGAGAGAGAGAGAGAGAGCAAGGCACAACATATAATCATTTTCCGTAAGACATAAGACACACACAGAGAGGGACAGCGACCGACCCTGGATGATTTAGTTTTCACCAACAGAGACGACATAATCATAGGCATTGAAGAAGCAGGAGCTCTCGGGAAGAGTGACGATGCCTCCCTACTGGTCAGCCTCGCCCTTGCACTGCCCCAGGCACCACAACAGCAACGCTACAACTACAAGAGGGAAGACTGCACAGGAATGCGATCACACCACAAAGACGTCAACTGGGAGGAAAAACTAAAGGACATGAATGTCGATGAGGCATGGCAATGCTTCATGGCAGAGATCGACGAAGCCACGAGACGATATGTGCCTAAATCAAAAGCTGCATCAGGAGACAGGAAAAAGTGGTTGGATGGAGGTACACTCCCCTTGGTGCAAAAAAAAAGCATGAAATGTACAGAAGGTGGATATCAACCAGGCACCACAAAAGCAATGCTAAAACTAGAAGAGGGCAGACTACGCAGGAATGGACTCAAAGGGATGACCAAGACTATCAGGCATACACAAAGGCGAGAAACAAAGCAGCAAGAGAATGCCGAAAGGCAAAAATTCGACTAGAGAAGATAGCTGCGGAACAGGCCAAGAAAAACCCAAAATCATTTTGGTCTTACGTGAAAGCAAAAACTAGCACAAGGACAGGAATATCTGACCTCAAAGAGAAGACGGCACCAAGACCAAAACTGACGACGAAAAGGCCCAGGTACTCAACGACTTCTTCCAAAGCGTTTTCACAGAGGAACCAGAGGGGGAACTGCCAGAAGCCCCAAAATATGAGTTTAGCAGTACCTTGGCAGACATCGAAATCCGAAAAGAAGATGTCAAAAAGCTTCTCACTAAGCTTAAAGTCGGGAAAGCAGCTGGACCAGACGGTATCCCTACCATCCTACTGGCAGAAACAGCAGATACCTTAGCACTACCTATCAGCATCATCTTCAAGAAATCGCTGAATGAAGGACACCTCCCAATCATATGGAAAAAAGCCAAAGTTACGCCAATCTTCAAGAAAGGGAGCCGAACTTCCAGCAAATAACTACCGACCTGTCAGCTTGACAAGCATACTGTGCAAGACCATGGAGACACTCATCAGGAACAAAATAATGGAGCACATGCAAACAAACAATCTTATATGCAAAGAACAGCATGGCTTCACTCCAGGACATTCATGCGTAACACAACTTCTAGACACACTGGATTGCTGGACGGAAACCTTAGACAGAGGTGGTTCCATTGACGCAATATACATGGACTTCCGCGAGGCTTTCGATTCTGTTCCACACCGCAGACATACTCAAAAGGAAGGCTCATGGCACCGAGGGAAAAGTGCTCCAATGGACAGAAGCGTTTCTCAGTGGCCGCACACAGCAGGTATTTGTCAATGGAAGCAAAT
>CM031606.1:8485673-8490673 GCA_018398815.1 Conus ventricosus
ATTTCTTTGTTTTGCTTCAGATAGTTCCACTGGTATTTATTCTGGTGTTATTTCGCATCATTAATCACACACAACCTCACGTATCTTTCATTCTTTTGCTTCAACTAATCATTTCAGTATTTTGCTTTTAAAAGGGAGCAGGGGTATGAAGGGGAACGGCAGGAGACGGAGGATGTGATGACGATCTCATGGGTGGAGGTGGGGAGAGGGTCAAAGAAGTTGAGAGCTGGAGAGGTAGCAATACATTTTTGCTGTGTTCCTTGTTACATTTCAAAATTTTACTTTATGCCAGTATTTTTTTTCCCCAGGATTGTATTTCGTCTTCACGACAAAATCTTAGAAAGGAAGGGGGGGGGGGGGGGGGGGGGGGGGGGGGGGGGGGGGGGGGGCAGTGTTTCTACCAGACACTTATGACTTTGCGTGCCATGGTTCACCTGATATGTATTTGATCATTCCGCCTCATATATTTCAACTTAGGTTTCATGTTACTGTGTAGTTCTAATCCCCGTAGCCTTAGTCTAACATCGAAGCTCAATAAATCATATTTGAAGGAAAGGGAATAGACTCTACCATTATTGCTCTCGCATGGTCCTTTCCTCTGCCATTATTGCTCTCGTACGGTCCCTTCCACACCTCCATCACGACCCTGCCCCCGCAACCCCCCTTCCCCCCCCGCCTCCCCCCCCCCCCCCCCCCTACTCACCGCCCTCTTCCCGACTTTGCCCCTGTGTCACCATCCCCTCACTCCCGTTTCACACTTTTAAATCTTCTTTCTTAATCTCCTCGACCTTTCCTTTATAAAAAGCTGTTTCCACTCTCCTCAACCTCTTTCTTACTAATGTTGAGTTTTGTTCCACTCGTTTAAAACAAAATAACATTACCGAGTATTCGAATAGATCTATTCACAGTCACTGTATCTGGAGTGTCTGAGACACAATTACGCTTTTTTTTTTATAGGCAATTTTTGTTGCTTCCATTGCTTGTTAATGCTTCGATCTCATTTATAGCTTGTGTTTTGAAACTTTTTGATTTATAGCTTGTGTTTTGAAACTTTTTGATTTATAGCTTGTGTTTTGAAACTTTTTGAAAATTTGTACTGTAGTGGACGTTTTGTACTCTGTGTGTGTGTGTGCGTGTGTGTGCGTGCGTGTGTGTGTGTGTGTGTGTGTGTGTGTGTGTGTGTGTGTGTAGGCGCGCTCGATTGTATGTGCGCGAGCGCGCGCGTGTGTGTCTGTATGTGCGAGCGCGCGCGTGCGTGCCTGTGTGTTGTGTGTGTGTGTGTGTGTGTGTGTGTGTGTGTGTGTGTGTGTGTGTGTGTGTGCGCGCGCGCACGTGGGGTGTGTGTGGTGTGTGTGTGTGTGTGTGTGTGTGTGTGTGTGTGTGTGTGTGTGTGTACGTGTGTGTGTGTGTGTGTGTGTGTGTGTGTGTGTGTGTGTGTGTGTGTGTGTGTGTGTGTGTGTGTGCGCGCGCGCATGTGTGTGTGCGTGTGTGTGTGTGTGTGTGTGTGTGTGTGTGTGTGTGTGTGTGTGTGTGTGCGCGCGCGCATGTGTGTGTGTGTGTGTGTGTGTGTGTGTGTGTGTGTGTGTGTGTGTGTGTGTGTGTGTGTGTGTGTGTGTGTGTGTGCCTGTTTTTGTTTCCGCCTGCGCGTGAGTGTATGTGAGTGTGCGCCCGCGCCCGCGCGTGTGTGTGTGTTCTGTGTTCTATAAGTGTACGAAAATGACGCATGTTTTTGAGAACTGCAGCAACAACAACAACAACAGCATCAACAAGAACAAGAACAACAACAATCGGATGTGGAAGATGTTTTCGTGTTGTGATCGCGAACCCACACCTTGTTCTCTGAGTCCTCTTTGGATTAATTGAAATTTTTTTAAAGTCTTCAGTTTTCTTCTGTTACCTGATACTTGTTTCATTAATTGTCTTCTTTCTGTAACTTTCGTTTGATGTGCTGACTCAAAATTGAGATATCTTATTTGATCGAAAAGGGATGGAATTTCTCCTAGTCATGATCATATTCACCCCTCTCACGCCCCGCCCTTCCCACTCTATCTGCATCATGTCCCACGGGAAAATCACTGGTAGAATTGCCATCTTTTTTAGACTTGTCCTTATCTGAAAAATCGAGTCAATTCCATTAGATTGCCGCAGTTGATTTAGTTGGTTTTTTTTTCTGCTTCTTTGTCCGCTCTATAATGTTGGAAACGATTTCTGTTTTCGACTGTTTTCAAAGCTTGATTTGATTTATGTTAGAGTTTTGAAACTTTTTTTTTTCAGTCGATAACTTGAATTGATTTGCCGCGTTCTCCCCCGCCCCCCCCCCCCCCTCTCCCCGTACCCCCACCTCTCTCTCTCTCCTCCTCTCTCTCTCTCCTCTCTCTCTCTCTCTCTCTCTCTCTCTCTCTCTCTCTCCTCTCTCTCTCTCTCTTTCCGTTAATCCGTTAAACAAAGAATGTCAAAAATGTACATTGTATTATGTGGTCATAGCATATCAACTGATCACATTCTTTTATGTAACTTAATGAAAAAAAATCATTCAAAATACGTCTGTACAGCCTGTTCAAAATGTTTTCCTGTCAACAAGTGAAACCTATCTTTTCTTTTTGCACTTAGCTAAAAGTTCAATTGGCAAATATTTATAACAGATAACAGTCAGTGGTGAGATCAGACAGAAGAGTTATATGTTTTTTTCTTCTTTTTTTTAAAAGTCTTTGATTAAGTGGATTTTCTATTTTGTGTTATAGTTGTAGACAAGTTGATTCTTTTGACTCGTTGTGTTAACCTTTTTTCCCGGCCCTTTTTTTTTCGTCCAATATCACGTAACATGGAAAAATGTATAACAAAACAACAACAACAACAACAACAACAACAAACAACAACAACACACACACACACACACACACACACACACACACACACACGCACGCACGCACGCACGCACGCACGCACGCACGCACACACGCACGCACCACACACACACACACATACACACACACACACACACACACACACACACACACACACACACACACACACACACACACACACACACACACACACACACACACGCACTTCTGCACACGCACACGCACGCGCACATACATGCAGGCACACACACACACACACACACACACACACACACACACACACACACACACACACACACACACACCACACACACACACACCACACACACACACACACAAACAAACAAACAAACAAACACACAAACACACACACACACATGCAGGCACACACACACACACACACACACACACACCACACACACACACACACACACACACACACACACACACACCACACACACACACACACACACACACACATACACACCCATCCCAAGTCACTTTCTCCCTCGCCAATTTTTTTTTTTTTTTTTTTTTTTTAGTATAACGTATGTATCTGTTAAAAAGTACCTCTGTCTGTCTGTCTATCTATCTATCTATCTATCTATCTATAAAGAAAAGAATTCACACACACACACGCACGCACACACGCACGCACGCACGTACGCACGCAACCGGCACACAACACACACACACACACACACACACACACCACACCACACACACACACACACACACACACACACACCACACACACACAAACACCCACGCACACCTTATCTTTCCCATCCCAAGTCACTTTCTCCCTCGGCCCCATTTTTATTTTATTTTTATTATTTAGTAAACGCATGTATCTATTAAAAAGTGCCTTCCATCTATCTGTCGGTCTGTCTGCCTGTCTGCTATCTATCTATCATCTATCTATCTATCTATCTATCTATCTATCTATCTATCTATCTATCTATCTACCGATCTATCTATCTAACTATCTACCTACCTACCAAATCTATCTATCTATCTATAAAGAAAAAGAATTCTCCCTTTCACACCCCCCGGTCCTTTCCCCCCGACGAAGTAATCCCCCCAAGGTGGCGATGTCCTTGCACCATTTACTGCCGTCCACCGCCCCCCCCCCCACCCGCCCCCCACCGCCATCCTGCCCATACCCCCCCCCCCCGCCCTCCCACCACCATCCTCCTCATACCAACCCCCGCTCCCCCTTCGCTACTAGTTCTGCTGCAACATCATGAAGTAAACGTTGTTCAAGGAAAAGTGTCTCTTTGCTTTTGGTTTTTAAATACAACCATTTAACAGGGGACGCTGGAAGGCGGCAGACGAAGGGGACGACAAGCCAAATGCTGGATGGACAACATCAAAGAATGGACCAGGATGGATGGCCCTACGCTGATGCGACATGCAGAGGACAGGGCCGGATGGCGGTGTCTGGCTTCGAGAGTGTCTCTCATCTCTCCTCTACGCCATCATGGGCAAGAGAATGATGATGATGATTTAACAGGAAGGAATAGCGTTGCTGGACAAACTTGAGGACATAGGGGATGGGAATAGGGGTGAGGTGAGGTGGGAGAATGAGGGGGATGGGAATAGGGGTGAGGTGAGGTGGGATATGAGGGTAAATTGAAAATGTCAAAACGAAAGAAGTAAATGTCACTGAGATCACGCGTTTACAGAGAGAGAGAGAGAGAGAGAGAGAGGAGAGAGAGGAGAGAGAGAGAGAGAGAGAGAGAGAGAGAGAGAGAGAGAGAGAGAGAGAGAGAGAGAGAGAGAGAGAGAGAGAGAGAGAGAGAAGTAGTATCGATTGAGGATAATTGTAGGAATTAATATTGATCACAAGAAGATGTTGGTTTGTCCTCTCAAAATGACCTTTAGTTTGGATTCTAACATTATTCTGTTTATCTCATTGAATGTCTGCAATAAACAGATGACTCGCCGTTTTCAAGTCAGCGGTGAACTTCTCAGTTTCAGTTTCAGTTTCATCAAGGTGGCGTCACTGCCTGCGGACTAGTCCATATACGCTACACCACATCCGCTAAGTTTTGAGACCACATTACGCATGATTTGAAGCTGATGGATTACCAACTAAGATGTGACAAAAGAAGAAGAGGGTCTCGTGGCTAC
>CM031606.1:8498173-8503173 GCA_018398815.1 Conus ventricosus
TGAGAAGGAAAGTAATGAGATTTTCTCGATTTCATAATCGTGTTCGCTTTTCAGTTCTTCCCCCTCCCCTCTCCCCACCATGCCTGTTCCCTCCCTCCCTTCACTTCATCTCCGCTGCCTCCTTCCGGGAAGACAACTGGTGGAATTGTTGTCTTTCTTGAGACCTGTCCTTTATTGAAAAGTCGATACATTTCATTAGAATGCAGCTTTTTTTGTTTGTTTTTGTTTTCCTCATATTTCCCACTCTCTTTGTTGGAAATAGTGTTTTTGTTTGGATTGTTTTTCATGGCTTGATTTGATTTATGTGTAGAGTTTTCAAACTTTCTTTTTTATCTTCGAAAACTTGAACTGATTTTCCACGTTCGTTCTTTTTTCTTCTTCTGTCTGTCTGTCTGTCTGTCTGTCTGTCTGTCTGTCTGTCTGTCTGTCTGTCTGTCTCTCTCTATCTCCCTCTCTCTTCCTCCTTCTGTTCTTTTCTCCGTCCTTTTTTTTGCGTATTTGAATTTGAGTGGACTGACACCACACACACACACACACACACACACACACACACACACACACACACACACACACACACACACACACACACACACACACACACACACACACACACACATTCTGTGTGGTACAAACTTTGTGGTACAAACTCTCTGTGGTACAAACTCTCTGTGGTACAAACTATGTGGTACAAACTCTCTGTGGTACAAAGTCTGTGGTACAAACTCTCTGTGGTACAAAGTCTGTGGTACAAACTCTCTGTGGAACATACTCTGTGTGGTACAAACTCTGTGGTACAAACTCTCTGTAGTACAAACTCTCTGTGGTACAAACTATGTGGTACAAACTCTCTGTGGTAAAAAGTCTGTGGTACAAACTCTCTATGGTACAAAGTCGGTGGTACAAACTCTCTGTTGGACAAACTCTGTGGTACAAACTCTCTGTGGTACAAAGTCTGTGGTACAAACTCTCTGTGGTGCAAACTCTGTGGTACACACTCTGTGTAGTACAAACTCTGTGGTACAAACTCTCTGTGGTGCAAAGTCTGTGTGGTGCAAACTCTGTGGTACAAAGTCTGTGGTACAAAGTCTGTGTGGTACAAACTCTGTGGTACAAACTCTGTGTGGTACAAACTCTGTGGTACAAACTCTCTGTGGTACAAACCTTCTGTGGTACAAACTCTGTGGTGCAAACTCTCTGTGGTACAAACTCTGTGGTACAAACTCTCTGTGGTAGAATGTCTGTGGTACAAACTCTGTGTGGTACAATGTCTGTGGTACAAACCTTCTGTGGTACAAACTCTGTGGTGCAAACTCTCTGTGGTACAAAGTCTGTGGTACAAAGTCTCTGTGGTACAAACTCTGTGGTAATAACTCTGTGTGGTACAAACTCTGTGGTACAAACTCTGTGGTACAAACTCTGGTACAAACTCTGGTACAAACTCTCTGTGGTACAATCTCTGTGGTACAAACTCTCTGTGGTACAAACTCTGTGGTACAAACTCTGTGTGGTACAAACTCTGTGGTACAAACTCTGTGGTACAAACTCTCTGTGGTACAAACTCTCTGTGGTACAAACTCTGTGTGGTACAAAGTCTGTGGTACAAACTCTCTGTGGTACAAAGTCTGTGGTACAAACTCTGTGTGGTACAAACTCTGTGGTACAAACTCTCTGTGGTACAAACTCTGTGTGGTAAAAAGTCTGTGGTACAAACTCTCTGTGGTACAAACTCTGTGGTACAAACTCTCTGTGGTAGAATGTCTGTGGTACAAACTCTGTGTGGTACAATGTCTGTGGTACAAACTCTGTGTGGTACAAACGCTGGTACAAACTCTCTGTGGTACAAAGTCTGTGGTACGGTACAAACTCTCTGAACGTTTTGCTATAGGAAGTCGCCAACGGAACTCTTCGTTCCCAGCGGAAATGACGTTTTCAAAGGAAGCGTGACTACAATGCAGCCTGCTGAATCTTGGGAAGGAGAGTGTGAGCTCCAACGGATGTCCAGAATCCTGCTCGGAAAAAAAAGGTTGAAACAAAAGTCGTCATATTTGTTTTCTTAGCCCGTAATGGCAAGATCATTTTTGTTCAGCGCGGAGACTGCAACAGGGGGCCTGACGCGAGGATTCCAGACGGGCAGAGCCTCTGTGTGCCTGGAGTGAAAAAACTAAGCGGTATTATCTCCTAATCCCCCCAAAGTCAGCATAGCTTCTTCGTCATTTCCTGGTAGTGACAACAGGTCTTTTCCCCCTAAAAGTGTGTGTGTGTGTGTGTGTGTGTGTGTGTGTGTGTGTGTGTGTGTGTGTGTGTGTGTGTGTGTGTGTGTGTGTGTGTGTATGTGTGTGTGTGTGTGTGTGTGTGTGTGTGTGTGTGTGTGTGTGTGTGTGTGCGTGTGCGTGCGTGCGTGCGTGCGTGTGTGTGTGTGTGAGAAGCAAATCTATCACTAAAGTTCGTATTTTGCGGACTCATTTTTTGGTGTTTAGTTTTAATTTTGGTGTTAGCTTTATTTTTTGGTGTTAGTTTTGCATTCTAGGGTAAGAGAATTTGTGACGTCTCATCTCTTTGGAATGAATAATCAGAAGTCTCAGTGTGTCGCGACGTTTTGTACGCGCGCAATGTTTGGGTGTTTGATGCTTGTAACCTTTACCGCGCGCCATACTCATGAATTATCCAGATGTTTATTTTGTTACTTTCGTGAGGTGTTGCAATCTGATACATTTTTTTTCTCATCTTCTTCTTCTTTTATTACGCCTTGGTCTACACCGTCAGTCCGGCCATTGTGATGAATAGTTTCGTTTTCTCCAGCTCTTGTAGACTGCCGTAGAGCTTCGTCATTAGAGCTGTCTCTGTTGGCCACACCTCTCTCCTTGGCTGTTCATGTAGTGGGCATTTTTGGAGCACCTGTTCCGCTGACTGTTCTTCCTGCCCACAAGGACAGACTGGAGAAGGCACCACCTTGAGCTTTCGGCACAAGTGACTGTCATGTCTGTTGTGCCCGGTGCAGAGCCTCACCAGGACACTTTGCTGCTCTCTGGACAACAGATGATAATCATCTTTGGGTGTCTTGGGCATTGTGATAGTCCGGATGATGCTTCGCATCTCGTTGTAGGTGATGCTGTTGTTATACAGCTCCACTTGAGCACCCTCCCTCGCCAGGTGATCAGCCAACTCGTTGCGTGGTATCCCGCAGTGGGCTGGAATCCACTGGAACACCACTCTTCTGTTAGTAGCAACTTTGTGCAGTGCTTGGCTAAGGCTTGGGAGTTTGCTGTTCGGCTTCTCGTGATATTTGTGTCATTATTTGCCCCAACTGTCTGAACATCTCTCAGTAAATAATCTCTTGTACTCAAACCAGTCAGCCTACCGGGCTGGCCATAGCACGGAGACAGCGCTTCTCAAGATAGCAAACGATCTCCTCACAGTTTCTCTTCTCTCTCTCCTAGATTTGTCTGCTGCCTTTGATACAATAGATCACTCCATTCTTATCTCAAGACTCAACACTTCTTTTAGTCTTTCTGGTTCTGTCCTTTCCTGGTTCTCTGCATATCTGTCTGATCGCACGCAAACTGTTTCAGTGAAAGGTGTTAAGTCCACAGCAAGAGCACTTTAGTTTGGTGTCCCTCAAGGATCTGTCCTGGGACCCGGTTTTGTTTGTGCTGTACAATGCCTCTCTCGGGCATTATCAGCCAACACTCTCTCCTTCACCATAGCTTTTCAGATGACAACCAGCTGTATATCTCTGCCCATCTCAGTCAGCTTCATGAAATAATCTCCTATTCTCAAGCATGCATTACCGATGTTAAATTATGGACAAACTACAACTTAATGCAGACAAAAATGAAATAATCCTCATTGCTTCAAAACACACTATTAGAACTCATTCTCTCCCTAGTTCTATAAATGTTGATGGAAACGAGATAGATCTGTCAGTGTCTGTTCGTAACCTCGGCGTTACACTCGACCAAACTCTCTCTTTCAAACAACATGTCTCTAATGTGTGCAAGTCCTGCTACCTTGAACTTCGTGGAATCAGCTCAGTTCGCCGCTTCCTTACTCAAAATCCCCTGAAGACTAATCTGTGCTTTTGTCCTGTCTCGGCTCGACTATTTAACTCCCTCCTTGCCGGTTGTCCCTCAACGCTCATCTCTAAACTTCAAAAACTTCAGAACAGTGCCGCCCGTCTGATCTCCCGCTCCTCTAGATCTGATCACATATGATCAATTCTGTCATCTTTACACTGGCTCCCAGTTTAGTCTCGCATTGACTTTAAAGTTCTCCTCCTGGTTTTCAAATCACTGAATAATCTGGCTCCCTCCTACCGCTCTGACCTCCTCCATCTCTATGTTCCGTCTCGCAACTTACGCTCATCCACCGATTCTCGTCTGCTTCGGCTTCCCTCCGCTCTCCTGAAAACTTCAGGCCAACGATCTTTCTCTTACCAGGCACCTGCTCCGTGGAGTAGTCTCCCTTCTTCTCTGCGTAAAACGGACTCTTTAGAGACTTTTAAAACCTCCCTAAAGACACATCTTTTCCCTCGGACTGATTAATGATATCCACTTACCACAGTGCGCGTGTTTGCTGATGTTGAACGCGCTCGTGTGTCTGTCTGCGTGTGTGAGGTTTTTTCGGCGGGGTGTGTGTGTGTGTGTGTGTGTGTGTGTGTGTGTGTGTGTGTGTGTGTGTGTGTGTGTGTGTGTGTGTGTGTGTGTGTGTACGTGCTTTGAATTAGAATTAGAAATTTATCATGTTTTTCTGTAATATGCGCTTTGGGCTCTCGCGAGGTAAAGCGCTCTATAAATATCCTTTTACATTACATTATATTACATTACATTAATCCGTCTCACGTGTTTCAGTTTTATATTCAGTTTGATATGTTTGCATCACATATTTCGTCCTGGTATGCTTCAAGAGACAG
This sequence comes from Conus ventricosus, assembly GCA_018398815.1. Classification (NCBI taxonomy): domain Eukaryota; kingdom Metazoa; phylum Mollusca; class Gastropoda; order Neogastropoda; family Conidae; genus Conus; species Conus ventricosus. Next base: position 8,503,083 of record CM031606.1, read on the forward strand.
CTGTACATATTTAGGCCTGCCATTTATTTCACTTTCATCTACGCATATTTAAGGCTGACATTTAATTGATTAATCAGGTACGCGTATTTCA
>CM031606.1:8515673-8525673 GCA_018398815.1 Conus ventricosus
CAGGCACTGCTGGACATCACCAGATTTGACAAAAGGCACCTTCAGTTAACATGGAGCAGGCACTGCTGGACATCACCAGATTTGACAAAAGGCATCTTCAGGTAACATGGGGCAGGCACTGCTGGACATCTGCATGAAGAAACAGTAGCTGGTGATGGCATACATTCATTCATTTCATAATACTGGCATGCACACTAATGGCTCTAAAAGCTTCGTTTGGCACACCTGTCGTGCGCATTCCGAGGTTAAATCATCTTGAACTTGCGAATACTTACCATGTAAGTGTGACGCAATGTTCTCGATTTATACAAGAACGTAAGTAGGAACAATTGTGTCAAATCCCGCCCGTTAGTCAAACATCCTCCCCTCCCTTATGTTGTTAACGATATTAGATCTAGATTCTACTTAACATTAGTGTGCATGATCTCTGAAGTGTGAGTCTTGCGCATGCGTCACCTATCTTCATTTGACACAACTGTTCCTGCTTACGCTCTCGTATAAATTGAGAACACTGCGTCACACTTCTTCTTCTTCTTCCTAAAACACTGGTTCACTCAAAAACGAGTAGGTCACCAGCGCGCATGTTAAAAAGTAAAATAAAATAACATAAAACAGTGCGACTCAGACTGTTGGCCCCTGGAGCAAATTTGGCAACAAGGGGTCGCACTCGATATTCAAGAAGTTAAAAAATGGCCAAACTCAGGCCCAGGCAATAGTAAAACATCTGGGGAAGTAAAAATAGAAACTCATCAATATGCAGATCTCAAGGTAAGTATTCGCAAGTTCACGATAATTGTCTATCCAAACTGTCACACTCAAGTATTTATATTTCATGATGATCTGCTGCGTACTTCTTAACACATTTTCCATTTCAGTATTATTCCCTCCATGCATTTCTTATATTTCAGTAATAAGGTATTACATTTCCGAAGGCCTCTTCGCTTTCCTTATTTTCCTCCAGAATTAAGAAGCAGCATAACCATTGAATAATATGAACAATGACCTGGAATGATACCGATTTCAAAATAGGAGAATAAATAATCGGATAGCAGAAAGAAAAAGTCTGGTGTGTTTTAGGATTGTTCATTTTCCTAACGTGTAACATCCACTTTCTGAGGTGTTTTTCGCCAGACATCAGACTTAATTCAATTGTCACATTTTCTGATGCTCGTCTGGCCCATAAAGAATCGATCTAATACAAACAATGAAACAATCAATATTTTGATCTATCGCTACATTTTGATTACTAATGCAATTATACTGTTAGTTTTTAATTACAAATTTCTTTTAAACTGATATAACATTCTTTTAGATATCCATTCTTTTATATATATCTTTTCTTATATTAAATCCTTCCAATTTTTTCACTTAAGTGTATGTTCTGTTGGCAAAAAGTATATCTTTTCCCCCTCGAGATCGTGGAAATTCTCTCTCTATCTGGCTCTCCGTCTTTGTCTCTCTCTCTCTCTCTCTCTCTCTCTCTCTCTCTCTCCTCTCTCTCTCTCTCTCTCTCTCTCTCTCTGTGTGTGGTGTGTGTGTGTGTGTGTGTGTGTGTGTGTCTCCTTAATTCGTCACCCAAACCTTGACAATTCATGGATTCTATGGTTACTCTGTCTACCATCCCCACAACGACTTCCTGTCCAAATAAACTGTATCATCTGTACACATGTACAGATAAGTTAATGCCACTGCAAAAACGCAAAATCTTTGAAAAAAAAACCCACACACAGACATTAAAGTATCTGATAAGACCTGAAGAATTGTGCACTCAATGTTGATATTCACAAAACATGGCGATCACGTTAAAAATGACAAACACAGACACGACGATAGTAATGAAGATTGCCAGCTTGACCTCACCTGACGAGCTAACGTCGAAAAAACAAATAAAAATAATCATAAGCATGAAACTGTAAACACTGAATGTAGGTTTAAGAAATAAATAAATAACTTTCGTTCAATTAAATCGAGGTTATTTGTATTTGTTTCTGTACTAACTTGTAGTTGTCTGACTATATTCAAGTTTTAAAAGGCTGTACCAGTCTTGAATAAACCTTGATTTATATTTGTTCATTTCTCCAGTTCTTCTTGCTGTGTAGATGTGTTCGGTACAGGGTATATGGGCATCCTTTTTCGGGGATGTTTGTTTGTTGTTCTGTGTGCTCTGTGTTGTCATGTCTGCTAGGCGATTCGGTGTCGTAAGCAGCATTCCTTTGGAGTGATGTTTTCTTGTGGGAGCAAGAGTTATCCTACTTGGTTGTTGTTTATTGTTTACTGTTCCCTGCCTCATTTTATATTTACTTAAGTTTTTTAAGACAACAAACATCTACATAGCAACAACAACCGGAAAAAGGAACAAATATAAATTAACATTTATTCAAAAATGGCACAACCCCTCAAAAAATTGAATATAGTCAGACAAGTACCAGCGTTATGTTTGTATCAAAGATGCAACAAGAGGAATTAAGGAAGCAAAAAAAAAATGTAACAGCTGATAACATCGAGAATCCCTAAAGTGTATAAACTTGCAAGGGCCATGCATGTGCATACATGTAAGCATGTACATAGGTTGGAACACATACGAATCCAATGTTTGTGAGACGGTGTTTGTAATAGTATTTTGATTCACATTGTTTTCTTGTAATCTTCACAGTTCGCGAGAGGATCGACGCAAAACACAAGTGCGTGTGTCAGATTATCCCTACTGTCTTTTCATATGAGAAAGCACGCGTGTATGAGTGCAAGCTTGCTTATGTCATTTTGTATGTAACCATGCGCGCTTGTGTGTGTGTGTGTGTGTGTGTGTGTGTGTGTGTGTGTGTGTGTGTGTGTGAGAGAGAGAGAGAGAGAGAGAGAGAGAGAGAGAGTGTCCTTTCGCGCGCAAGTGCACGTGTGTGTGTGTGTGTGTGTGTGTGTGTGGTGTGTGTGTGTGTGTTCGTTTTTGATGTGGCTGCCATGAGCTTGAACCTAAGTTAATTAAACAGAATGGAGTTCCCATGAAAATCATATTTGTAAAAATAAATTGACTTGGGTGCTTCTGGATATGAATTCTATTTAATATTGCAATGTCCAAAATAGTAAGACCTTTGAAAGAAATTGTACCCAAGAAGTAGGCCGTTTGAAATCAATGTTTGGTCTTTCCAGTACCTTGTCAGTGAGTAAAAGTCATCAGGTGAAATAAGCGAAATATACCCATGTCAGTTAAATCACAAAACAACAACTGTTGTGCTATTTGGTCGATTGGCCTGTAATTGTTCTTTTAAAGGCAAACACGTATTTTCACACCGTAGTAGATCGGTGTGAATATATAAAAGCATTTGCTTTTTCTTTTTGATGGACGTAATGCTGGTCAAGTATCACAGGACTCTCATCTTCCAAGCCCGAATTAAGGTAAAAGCTTTTTTTAAAACTTGAGAAAACCATTCACGCACGTACGCCTCTCTCTCTCTCTCTCTCTCTCTCTCTCTCTCTCTCTCTCTCTCTCTCTCTCTCCTCTCCTCTCTCTCTCTCTCTCTCTCTCTCTCTCTCTTGTAGCGCAGCACAGCACAACGCAGCACAGCACAACGCAGCACAGCGCAGCACAGCACAGCACAGCACAGCACAACGCAGCACAGCACAACGCAGCACAGCACAGCACAGCACAACACAGCACAGCACAGCACAACACAGCACAGCACAGCACGGCGCGGCACGGCGCGGCACAGCACAGCACAGCACAACGCAGCACAGCACAACGCAGCACAGTGTGATTATTGCATTGCAGGAGTTATTGCATGGTGTTGCATTGTATTAGTGTGATTATTGCATTGCAGGAGTCATTGCATGGTATTGGATTGTATTAGTGTGATTATTGCATTGCAGGAGTCATTGCATGGTATTGCATTGTATTAGTGTGATTATTGCTTTGCAGGAGTCATTGCATGGTATTGCATTGCATTAGTGTGATTATTGCTTTGCAGGGTTCATTGCATGGCTGTGCATTGTATTAGTGTGATTATTGCATTGCAGAATTCATTGCATAGCAGTGCATTGCATTAGTGCTGTGCTGTGCTGCGTTGTGTGTGTGTGTGTGTGTGTGTGTGTGTGTGTGTGTGTGTGTGTGTGTGTGTGTGTGTGTGTGTGCAATAATAGTTGCATCTTTATTTGTTGACTAGATTCATTATACCACTTACGGAAGGCTCAATATGGGTCATATTGAAAAATGAATATTTTCGGCGAATATCTGAAAAGAAGCAACACTGGAAAAGAAAGTGCACTTCATCTTCATTATTGTGACCACACAATGGGCAGTCAACACTTCGTTCACTGGTCATAAACCCGTGTTTTGCAGTGTCTAGACCATGCACTCTTAATCTAAACTTTACCAGATCTTTTCTCATTTTTTATTCGTTATTAAAGACAGATACCTCTCCGCTTCAAACTTTTTTTTTAAAACGATACCACTCATATTTATCACTATCTTCAATTATATTAGTGTGATTATTGCATTGCAGGAGTCATTGCATGGCAGTGCATTGCATTAATGTGATTATTGCATTGCAGGAGTCATTGCATGGCATTGCATTGTATTATTGTGATTATTGCATTGCAGGAGTCATTGCATGGCATTGCATTGTATTATTGTGATTATTGCATTGCAGGAGTCATTGCATGGCATTGCATTGCATTAGTGTGATTATTGCATTGCAGGAGTTATTGCATGGTGTTGCATTGTATTAGTGTGATTATTGCATTGCAGGAGTCATTGCATGGTATTGCATTGTATTAGTGTGATTATTGCATTGCAGGAGTCATTGCATGGCATTGCATTGTATTAGTGTGATTATTGCTTTGCAGGAGTCATTGCATGGTATTGCATTGCATTAGTGTGATTATTGCTTTGCAGGGTTCATTGCATGGCTGTGCATTGTATTAGTGTGATTATTGCATTGCAGAATTCATTGCATAGCAGTGCATTGCATTAGTGTGATTATTGCATTGCATGATTCATTGCATGGCTGCGCATTGTATTAGTGCGATTATTGCATTGCAAAATTCATCGCTTTGCAGTGGTTTGCATTGCATCGTGATTCAATGCGTTGCAGAATGCATTGCATTGCAGGGTATTACAGTACAATGTATTGCACTGCATTGCACACTATTGTATATTGTGCTGTGCTGTGCTGTGCTGTGCTGTGCTGCGTTGTGCTGTGCTGTGCTGTGCTGTGCTGTGCTGTGCTGTGCCGCGCCGTGCCGCGCCGTGCTGTGCTGTGCTGTGTTGTGCTGTGCTGTGCTGTGCTGCGTTGTGCTGTGCTGCGTTGTGCTGTGCTGCGTTGTGCTGTGCTGCGCTGTGCTGCGTTGTGCTGTGCTGCGTTGTGCTGTGCTGTGCTGTGCTGTGCTGCGCTGTGCTGCGTTGTGCTGTGCTGCGTTGTGCTGTGCTGCGCTGTGCTGCGTTGTGCTGTGCTGCGTTGTGCTGTGCTGTGCTGTGCTGTGCTGCGTTTGTTTGCTGTGCGTGTGCTGTGCTGTGCTGTGCTGCGTTGTGTTGTGCTGGTTGCTGTGCTGTGCTGTGCTGCGTTTGTGGCTTGTGGCGTGCGGTTGTGTTGTGCTGGTGCTGTGCTGTGCTGCGTTGTGCTGTGCTGCGTTGTGCTGTGCTGTGCTGTTGCTGTGGCTGCGTTGTGCTGTGCTGTGCTGTGCTGCGTTGTGCTGTGCTGTGTGCTGCGTTGTGCTGTGCTGCGTTGTGCTGTGCTGTGCTGTGCTGTCTGTGCTGTGCTGTGCTGTGCTATGTTGCATTGCAATGTATTATATTGCATTTTAGGGCAGTTTACATCATGGTGTTGTACTGAACTGTACTGCATTGCACTGGATTCTGTTGCATAGAAGTATGTCACATCCCTTAGGAAGGACGGACACTCCTAGAAAACCTGTAGCAAGAACTAGGCCTTTATCCCCTCGCCTCCTTCCTCCCCGCCGTGCTGTGCTGTCCGTCTAATGGTGTGTACAGACCACAAAGACCAGGTCCAGGCAGAGAGCATATGAAAACCACAGCTATGTACACATAACTCACACGACCATGAACGTCAGAGTGGAATGGTTCAAAAGCTCTACCTGGTTGTCATCCTAGAATGAAACCTGGTAGCATTATTCATTCGTTCATACATTGCTCGTTGTCATAAAAAAAGATTCAAAAGGACACAAAAGTGTCGTCTTATCACAATTTTTGTCTGTTTTGCCGAGTTCTCGGACAAAGTTGTCGAGTATTACGTGACACATATGACCTACGAAAGGGAGTAGAGAACGGGACTGTAGTTGAGATCGGAAATGTTTGCAGTGCTAGGTTCCAGGTCTTCTGAACAGCTCTTGTTTTGGGGGCTTTACATAAGTTTCAGTTTCAGTTTCATCAAGGAGGCGTCACTGCGTGCGGACTAGTCCATATACGCTACACCACATCCGTTAAGTTTTGAAACCACACTACGCATGATTTGAAGCTGATGGATAAATGAATTAACAACTAAGGTGAGACAATTGAAGAAGAGGGTCTCGTGGCTACGACTCAGCGGATGTCTGACCTACGCATTAGCCCAACGCGCTGGTCAGACCTTGAGTGCCTACCCACCATGTTTTTTTTTTTAATATATACATTATCTGACTATAAATCTTATCAAGCTTTACATTTTTTATCTGACCACGCAGTGCTATTCCGAGAAGGAAAGCCAGTGATTTCCAGGGCTCGAGTGAAGGTAAACAAAATGTTTTTGACATATTGCGATCAACAGCAATAAGGAACCAAATACACAGAGGTAAGGTATGCTTCGTACATGGATTTGGACTCTTGCATCTACTTCGCAAAAGGCTAGTGGCAAACTCATTTCTCGCGTCGGGAAAGTCAAATAGCGGACTTCAAAAAATTATTTCGTTTCAACTCAATGTTTTGGTGCATACGGTGTATTTAGATTGGTTGTGCTAACAACAAGACAAAATCAAGAAGTGATTTCGCGCGCGCGCGCGTGCGCGCGCACACACACACACACACACACACACACACACACACACACACACACCACACACACACACACACACACACACACACACACACAACACCATATAATATCACCATTGTTGTGAACAGACGTTAAATTCAATCAATCAAATCAAATCAAACACACACACACACACACACACACACACACACACACACACACACACACACACACACACACACACACACACGCACGCACGCACGCACGCACGCACGCACGCACGCACGCACACACACACACACACACACACACACACTAAATACAACAACTGTGAAACCTTACTAGAAAGTCCCTAAATTCAATTTTCAAGGAACATTTTCTTTCAGGGACCTATACAACACCAATAAAAAAAAAACGACTCCTGAAAATATAAAAGACCAGCCTGAAAACATGTATTCACGATCCAACTTTCAAATAGACTGACCGAAAGACCAAAAGCATTTTCCCAACTCTTTTGTCCAAAAATCAAATCAGATTTTAAAAACACACACACACACACACACACACACACACACACACACACACACACACACACACACACACACACACACACACACACACACACACACACACACACATCCTGAAACGAGATCTTCGTCTTTAGTTTAATTCTAATGCTTGATCTCACGTAGCTTCCGGCATTGAATTGAAAATGTGTGTAACTGATACTTGGTGAAGCGAGGCTCGGTGCGAGGTATACAAAAGGCAGACACATAATGACAAAATGGGCAGCTTTGCAAAAAAGAACCGAAACTGGAGATTTGGCCTTTCGGAGGAGTTGGAATCACCTCCAAGAAAACAGCAACAAAGACGACAACAACGACATGAGAAAAGGGAAGGAGGAGGAGGAATAAGGAGGAGGAGGAATAAGAAAAAAAAATAAATCGAGAAGGAGAAAAATAATTTGAAACAAAGAAAAGAAGAAAAGGTAATAAGAAAGAGAAAAGGAGACGAAGAAAACAAAGAAGAGGAAAACAGAAAGAAGAAAGGAAAACATAATAATAATAATAATAATGTGCATTTCTTGCGCCTAATCTTTAAAAGCCCTAAGCGCTTACAATAAAGAGTAAATAAATCAAGAGAAGCAACCAATATGATAAACAACAAAAGGCAATCTTCCAAACACACACACACAATATTTCTACATGCTTAAGCTGAGCACACAAACACACACACAACCACACACACACACACACACACACACACACACACACACACACACACACACACACACACACACACACACACACACACACACACACACACACGCATGTACACAATCACACAAACACACACACAAACACACACATACGCCAGGTGTAGGGTACATCTGCTTTCGACAGAAAGAGGGGAAGGGTCATGACTGGAAGAGGGTAGTCTTAAGAGAAGACTTGAAGGAAGAGAGGGAAGTCGCAGAGCGGAGAGACAAAGGGAGGTTATTCCAACAACAGGGGGCCTGGAAAGAGAACGAACGTTCACCGAGGGTCCTAGTGCGGAAGCGAGGAATTTGGAGAAGAGAAGTGTCAGAGGAAGAACGTAGCTGTCTAAGAGGTTTGTAGTTATTCAGAAGATCAGCAAGATAGGATGGGGCTAGACCACTGAGAGATTTGTAGCAAAGCAAAGAAAGCTTGTATTCAATTCTTTTGCCTACTGGGAGCCAGTGGAGAAAATCAAGCAAGGGAGCCGAGTGAGAAAATTTGGAGCGTTTCAATACTAGTCGGGCAGCACTGTTTTGAATTTTCTGCAATTTGCCAAGAAGATTCTGTGGGCAACCAGCAAGAAGAGAATTACAGTAATCCAAGCGAGAAAGAACAAAAGCAGAAATGAGAGTTTTGGTGGCATCATCCGAGAGAAGATGACGAACAGAAGAAATACGGCGAAGTTCCAGATAGCAAGCACGACAGACAGAGGAAATTTGACTTTGAAAGGATAGAGTTTGGTCCAGTGTGATCCCAAGATTACGGACAGTTGAAGAAGTCCGAATGACTGAATTATCTAGTTGGACAGATGAGGGAAGGCAGTTTGTAGACAATAATCTTTTAGATGCTATGAAAATCAGTTCGGTCTTGTCGTTGTTCAGTTGAAGTTTGTTGTCAGTCATCCAAGCTTTGATATGAGAAAAACATGCCTGAGTTCGTTCAATGATAGAAGGGAGCTGAGAAATATCGTCAGAGGTGTAGATTTGGTTGTCGTCAGAGAAACAGTGGTGGGAGATGCCATGATGAGTGACAATGTCAGAGATAGGCTGTGTATAAAGAACGAAGAGAATGGGGCCCAAGACTGAGCCCTGGGGGACTCCATACTCCAAGTCAGCTGACTGAGAAGAGAAACCATTCACAGAGACAGTCTGAGTACGACCACAAAGATAGGATCTAAACATGTGGAGGAAATAGAGAAAGTTGAAATCGAAGAAAAGGAGAAGAAGCTCCGAAAAAGGAGGAGGAGGAGAAGAAGAAGAAGAATGGAAGAAGAAGGAAGAGAGGTGGAGGGCAGAAGAGGAAAAGGACAGAAAGGAAAAAAAAGAAAAGCAGCAGCAAATGACTCGAGAAGAAGAAGAGAGGAGTAAATGAAAAGAGAAGAAAGAATGGAAAACAGGAGACAGGAGAAGATGAGGCAATGAAAAGAGAAGAAAAGAATGGAAAACAGGAGACAGGAGAAGATGAGGCAATGAAAAGTGTTACAATTTAAAAGGGAGACAAGAGAGGGGGAACTTTTGTGAAAGACGTCATAGCAATAATGACGCGTTGCAAGCCTCCTTTTATTTATCGCTTTTAGATCTTTGTATTTTCGGTCAGTGTAGTGCTATCGTTGATTTGTTTAAAACGTTTGGAAAGTGACTGCATGCCTAATCGTTCAGTATTGCTTTTGGATCGATTGATAATGCGATTGGAATATTCAAGATTATGTTAGAAAGTTCTCCAGGTTTCCGTAAGTTGCTAGTGCATTGCCGAAGGTTCGAGAATGTTGTAGAAAACTGACCGAAT
>CM031606.1:8540673-8545673 GCA_018398815.1 Conus ventricosus
CACACACACACACACACACACACACACACACACACACACAAGACCTGCCCATCCCCTTCCCCCTACTCACATGTACATGAAACGCACATACATGCACTCACATCTCTCTCTCTCTCTCTCTCTCTTTCTCTCTCTCTCTTATGCACACACACACACACACACACACACACACACACACACACACACCACACACACACACACACACACACACACACCCGTGCTCCCCCCTCCCACACACACAAACACTCAAAACATACATACACAAAAACGTATGGACACACGCACAACATACACTCACGTACAAACACAACATACATCTCTCTCTCTGTCTCTGTCTCTGTCTGTCTCTGTCTCTCTCTCTGTCTCTCTCTCTGTCTCTCTCTCTCTCTCTCTCTCTCTCTCTCTCTCTCTCTCTCTCTCTCTCTCTCTCTCTCTCTCTCTAGCGCCCGCACATGCAAAAGTTTCATCAATGGAATAAGACGACCTACTACACGTGAGAGTCGAACAGCTATGTCATGTAACAAATTCTTTGCTCTACGTGTACATCAGACCACTAAAACAAACAAACAAACAAAAAAACAAAACGAAACAATTCCGTTAGAAAAATCTGCCAAGTGGATTAGACTTTATCAGACGTACAGCTAAATTGGCTAGACTCCACCCATTTTCTGGGTTGGGACAAAAAACACTGTGGAATGTTAAAAGTAGATTGTAATAATAAACAAATTACATCTTAACTGTACTGAACATTAAATCTCTCTCTGTCTCTCTGTCTCTCTGTCTCTGCCTCTGTCTGTCTGTCTGTCTCTGTCTCCGTCTCTGTCTCTGTCTCTCTCTGACTCTCTGTCACACACACACACACACACACACCACACACACACACACACACACACACACACACACACACACACACACGCACATACACACACACATACACATCAGTAACTCTCCCTCGCTTTTCCCTGAATATCCCTCCGGTCCTGCTGACACACACACACACACACACACACACACACACGCACACGCACGCGCACGCGCGCACTCTTTCATACACACAGATCTGCGCGCGCGCGCACGTTTACGCGCGCGCACGCACACACACACACACACACACACACACACACACACACACACACACACTTACACACACACACACACACACACACACACACACACACACACACACACACACACACACACACACACACACACACACACACACTCACGCAGGCACGCGCGTATGCGCGCCGCGCAAAGTGAGACAGCAAGTAGGTGAGACAGAGAGAGTGGGGGGAGGGAAAGGGAGAGAGAGAGAACGAGAGGGAGGGAGAGACAAAGAGAGGGAAGGAGAGAACGAGAGGGAGGGAGAGACAAAGAGAGGGAGGGAAAGAGGGAAGGAGAGAACGAGAGGGAGGGAGAGACAAAGAGAGGGAAGGAGAGAACGAGAGGGAGGGAGAGACAAAGAGAGGGAAGGAGAGAACGAGAGGGAGGGAGAGACAAGAGAGGGAAGGAGAGAACGAGAGGGAGGGAGAGACAAAGAGAGGGAAGGAGAGAACGAGAGGGAGGGAGAGACAAAGAGAGGGAGGGAAAGAGGGAAGGAGAGAACGAGAGGGAGGGAGAGACAAAGAGAGGGAGGGAAAGAGGGAAGGAGAGAACGAGAGGGAGGGAGAGACAAAGAGAGGGAGGGAAAGAGGGAAGGAGAGAACGAGAGGGAGGGAGAAAAAGAGAGGGAAGGAGAGAAAAAGAGAGGGGGCGAGGAAGGAGGGAGAGAGAGCGAGAGAGAGGGAGGGAAGGAGAGAAAGAGAGGGAGGGAGAGACAAAGAGAGGGACGGAAGGAGGGAAGGAGAGAAATAAAGGGAGGGAGAGAGAAACGAGAGGGAGGGAGGAAGGAGAGAAATAAAGGGGGGGGGGGGGGGGGGGGGGGGGGGGGGGGGGGAGAGAGAACGAGAGGGAGGGAGGGAAGGAGAGAAAGAGAGGGAGGGAAGGAGGGAATGGAGAAAGAGAGGGAGCGAGAGACAAAGGGAGGGAGGGAAGGAGAGAAAGAGAGGGAGGGAGAGACAAAGAGAGGGAGGGAGAGAGAAAGAGAGAATGACAGAGAGACGGAGAGGAGAGATACAGAGAGAGAGAGAGAGAGAGAGGGGGGGGGGGGAGGGGGGAGGTGTCGGACAGACAGAGATAGAGAGATACAGAGGTAGACAGAAACAGAGGTAGACAGAAACAGAGTGTAGTCAAGACCAAGCATTGCAAGAAAAGAGGAAGTTAACTGACACAAATTGTGCAGGAACCAGAGGAACCGTTTCTAACACCTCATTCCACCTCTCTCCATCCTCCCCCCCACCCCCCACCCCCTTACACATCCACACCCCAACCTTTGCCCTTACGGCCCCTCACCCCGCTCCCCCCCACCGACCAGGCTCCCCGATTCGAGGAAGAGAACAAAGAGGAGATGGCGGAAAGGGCGACAGACAAAGGTGACCTTGGAGGAGCGAGACTGAAGCAGCCCCCTGTAGAAAAACACCCGTACGTGGCAGAAGGTAAACCGAGACTCGGTGTGACAGCCGGGAAAGATACCCTGGGCCCATGAACACACACACACACACACACACCACACACACACACACACACCACGCACGCACGCACGCACGCACGCACGCACGCACGCACGCACACACGCACGCACGCACGCACGCACGCACGCACGCACACACGCACACGCACACACACACACACACACACACACACACACACACACACACACACACACACACACACACACACAAGGCGAGATCAATACGATCGGATATCGGACAGAGGAAGTAGCCTATAATACGAGACGACTGGAAACAAAAGCCCTATGGCGGATCGATAGAAGAGCCAGAGAAAAGAGACCCATTGTGGGGCGTGAAAAAGCGTGGATTCGTGCAGTCTCGGAAATTCCGAGAATTCATTGTGTATGTAGTTGTTTTTTTTTGTTTTTTTTCTTTCCAGAGCTGACTGTGGAGATAGCTTTTTTTTTTAATCTAAGTTTTCTTCTGGCATTGAAGGTTTTGTTTACGATTTCATACATTATTATTGTCACAATAAATTCAATATCAGAATGCTGCAGTCAAATCATAATCAGTTCAAATGATTCGTTTAGGACATAATGTGTATATGCAAAAATATCGGGACACCGACACTTTTTATCTGCAATGTAGTGAGAGATGTTAAGGGTACTGTTTTTTTTTTAAACGAAAATAGAGAAAACAACAACAATAATAATAATAAGCACTCTTCAAACATCGTTCTTTTTCTCCGACTCTTATTACCTGCAATATAGTGACAGCTGTTTAGGGTACTTAAAAAACAAAAAACAAGACTAAAGAAAACAACAACAATAATGATAAACACTCTTCAAACATTGCTTTTTTTCATCAACCACATAAACTATAAATGATTCGTGTAGATCATGAGAATACAGAGAAAACGATGCTCATGCTACAACGAAGAATTTACTCACGTAAAAGAAAATATCACGTGTCGCAGTTTCTATAGCGACACGCGGGAAGATGATTCAAAGTAAGAGCATGTTACGTTGATGTCGTTGACAAGACAAGACACTACAGACAAGATGATTCAAAGTAAGAGCATGTTACATCGATGTAGTTGACAAGACAAGACACTACAGACAAGATGATTCAAAGTAAGAGCATGTTACGTTGATGCAGTTGACAAGACAAGACACTACAGACAAGATGATTCAAAGTAAGAGCATGTTACGTTGATGTAGTTGACAAGACAAGACACTACAGACAAGATGATTCAAAGTAAGAGCATGTTACGTTGATGTAGTTGACAAGACAAGACACTACAGACAAGATGATGATTCAAAGTAAGAGCATGTTACGTTGATGTAGTTGACAAGACAAGACAATACAGACAAGATATTGCCTTAAAACATGTACTAGGGTCATAAATTTTAACAATGCTGAATTCGTCGGAATTCTCCGCACACATTAAATTTTACAAATTGTACACGTCCGAGATGAAGACTGCTGGTCCCACGTGATGTATCGGGCTACATTCTTCATTATGGAACTCTTACACATTGTTCATTATTGCTCGAAAAAGATGTATGATCTTTGAAAGCAGATTCCTTTTCTTAGTACTGAACAGTTCACGAAACTTCAACACGCTATCGTTTGTGTTGTAGCAACGAGGGATCCAAGCATTTCCTAAGTTAGTTACAAAAATTACACGTGGAAGGTAGTGAAACTCGTACCCCTACTTTGAAAAATTACACAAAAGACAAAATCGATCTTCTCTAGGTGGTAACAATGATAATAATATAACAACAATTCCTATGAAAACCAATAATAATAATAATAATGATAATAATAACAGTAGTAGTAATAATAATAACAATGATGATAATGTCAATGATAATAATATAAAACATGATGACGTTATATGATATTCATAATAATGATAACAATAATAATAATGTATACTTACATAGCACATAATCCAGAAAACTGCTCAAGGGTGCTTTACAAATGATGATGATGATGATTATGATGATTAATTTAATTCTAATAATGAAAATACGATTGATCAAATACTTATGCAATCTACAGACATTCTGTTCAACATTTTATGTCAATGATACGCATATAAGCACATGAATGCAATAAACAAAATATGCGTATAAAAACCAAAGATACACTCAACAAACCATGCATATACAAACAAACAAAGAAGCCTGCCTGTATACACGTCTCTCTGCAACGGCACATACAAATATTCATGCACTCGACTTGACCATATGTTCAGAAGTCCGCAGTGCTCGGATGGACATGCCACAATCAAATTTATAGCAGGTAGAAGTGATGAATTTTAAGGCGACTCTTGAAACAGCCAAAGGAATCATAGTGCCGACAGTGGTTTGACAGTCTCTTCCACCTCGCTGGGGCTTGAATTGTCAAAAGAAATTGTCCATAAGCCTTAGTTCTGGCGTGAGG